>JAUIMY010000189.1:0-59705 GCA_033557855.1 Hydrochus callosus | reverse complement strand
GAATCAAAACTGGAGCGGCGAATGCAATTGACCATTCTTATTCTTGTTGTCATGTAGTACAGTTTAGCTAATTTTAAGTTCAAATAATTGTAAAACATATTTTGTGGGTAAATAAAGTTTTTTTTGGGAAGTCACTCGTTTCGAGCAACTTAACTCGCGCGAGACTACCTGACGTACGGGTTGCTACCTGAGCAGGTAAGCAACCGTTCCGCGCAAGGGTTAGACTCGAACTGACCGAATCCGAGCGTACGGCAACCGGGTATTTATCTCAGCCTGCGGCGTCGAGATTGTTCCCCAATTCTCCTTCTCTCTTGGACCTTCTGGAGAAAGAATTTCGGGAGCGAACGAGAGCCTTCGATTGACGAACACGTGCAAAGGCCCGACACAGCTAGCGCCCGTCTCCTTGCCAGCCGTAAATCTCCTAATGGGTTTTTTTACATCGACTGGTGGCACCTTTGAAAAGGCTTTGCCCCTGTATTCGTAACAATATTTAGGGATATCAACTCTCTTCGAGTTGTCGACTGACGATGGTGAATGTCTATCAGAAGCTTACTTGCGTCTGATAGAATTTCTATATTACGCAAATCCGTGCGTTCTGTCAGGAGCGAAGTAAGGGTCTGACCGATTGCTGACAAACAAGCTCCTATCTGATTTTGGCTGAAAGCCAATTTTTCATCCCTCTTTTTATTCGATTCAGAGAGAATCGTCTTCATCTCGGGATTTAATTTTGGCGCTTCCAACAGGACACAATTTGATGGTATCGGATATTTAATTGCTAGAAGATTAACTTCTTCTTCCTTTTGTCCTCTTTTGCAAAATTTAGTCCATATATTAGCCAAGTTCTCTTGCAAGGGTGGTCCTGCTGATCTGCAAGGTTCCCCGGAGTCTCCTAAGATATTCAGTACTGTATCGTCCAGGGTATTTTGCTCCGGATTCTCATTTTCCTTCCCGTCTGAATAAATAATTGTATATATATATATTAATTATCATAATCCATACAAATGATCAGTAATTCATTTTACTAATCAATAGAAAAACAGAGTCCAAAATGCGATGAAAGTTAATTGTCAGCCTAACAAGCCAGTTGTTTAGCTTGTATAAAAGAATAGATGAATTGGTGACTCAATTCGCAATTCCCAGCACCCCATTAATGGCCTCAGGCAAGTACCAACTCAACTATTTGCCCACCTTAGGCAACTAATGTTCCAAAAGTCGCCCCAGCGGCAACCAACTTGACAGGACTGCAACCCGCTTACCCGTTGGCCAATTATCCAAGATACGAACGAATTGGCAACTCATTGCGCTCAATTCTCCAGCAATTCATTTACTGGACTTGACAAGGTACCATTCATTTAGTACTTGACAAGGTTAGTCAAATTTTTCAGTGAAAAAGAAGGAATTGGCGACTCATTGCGCTCAATTCGCCAGTATCAATTACTGGAACCGACCATAGGCCTAGATGGCAGCGTCAACTTGTCCAAGTTAGGCAACCCACGTTGCTCCTGTTGCAATACGGTATGTAATCCCAAGATACTCCAGCGACTGGAATTTGATTAGGATGGCAATTATTTACTTACCATCCATTTGGTCAGCAACCTCTACAATCTCTCCAGGGTCTGACGTAGATTCCCAGTCCATTGCTGGTGTTCTCGTTGTACTTCCACTTGGTCCTGGTTGAACCGAATTTATGTGGTCAGCCCCACGGCCATCTTTGCCCACCTGTTCTGTCTGGTTTACCTGAAGCCCCTTCTGAATACGACACAACTGTCTTTCTAGCTTCCTTATCTTCTTCCTTAACTCCCTTCCCGATTCCTCCTTATCCTTCTTGTGTTTTCCCATTATGAAAAACGTTAACTCTTTCTGTGATATAAAACACGTCGGCGCGTCTAGCACAAAACTTGCGAATGAAGCTGAGCGGGCCGGGGTGAGCCGAGCCTAGCCGATTGGAAAGGTTTCTTTAAATATTGTGCGTCTAGCGGAAAGTAGAGGAACTACATATGATCTATTTCCGAGACGAGGCCGAAATATAATTAATGAATTGCCCACTCGTGAAACGGGTCCACTTTATATGAGCCTAAGGCTCCCTCACTCGAACCCTCCAGAAAAGGAATTTGCTAGAGAGAGAGAGAGCAATCCAGAACAAGCTAGAACCTTCGATGACGAACACGTGCAAAAGCCCGACGGCAGCTACCTCCCGGGACAATAGCGCTTGTCTCTTCGGCAGCCATAAATCTCCTGTTGTTTTTTTGTATCGACAGGTGGCACCTTTCAAAAAGGCCTCGCCGCTACATTCGTAACATTATGTTCATAAATACGTCACAGGAGAATTTTATTGTTCAATTGTTCATTACCGGAAGGCAAAACTGTCATTTTATAGTATGGACTCCTAAAGGTAGTCTTCATACTACAATTATGAGGATGTGGAGAAAAATGCTTCCAAAATTAGAGAAATTTAATTTTGTATGGCCACTACCTCAATTAATTGATGCAAAACCATTATCTTTATTGGAAAAGATAGAATGGCAATAGTTACAATAGGAAGTTTTTCACGTGGTAAACTTGTTATTTATGACTACGCCTCGAGCTGAATGCACGCCTCCCAGCACTACAATCGCCCAAATATTTAGAGCAGCCGATTGTTCACCGCCGCACTTTGGTCCACACTCCCAATCTGACGGGACTCACATAGCTTGAAGCAAGGCGAGCGCCTACTCTTTAGTAAGCGCCGCATAACCACTTTAAATTTAATTATTTGGCGTATGAGCGACAAACACGTTGTAACACTATTGAAACTTATGCTGAAACTATCTATTTATTTCATAACGCTCGATTCATACCAGTAAATATATTGCCACACTTCATACCATTTGATACGTCGAAGCGCACCTCTTCTCAATACAACAAACATTACGAGAAAAGTAGACAAAAGTAGATCGTATTGTTTTCAGACAATATACAATAATAACTAACAAATTATTTAATGTCGATAGCTTCGCAGATACCGACGGATAACTTTACTTTAACTCTAAGTAAAGTTTGGGTTTCTCTTCGTAGCGACACAAGGAACTGTTTGGCATGGATTAATAGCAATTTGTTTACAATATAGTGTTACTATCATTTAACGCATCCATCACTGATTAAAAAATTACAATAAATACTGTGAAAAATTCCACTTTCTTATATGAAATGCTCATTGCACTCCGAAAGCAAGTTCGAGTTGAACGAGTGTGCATGCCTACTTTACAGACATATTTTATGTAGGTGAACACTTGGACCGGGAATATTGTACCATTCTCGAAGACTACAGATAGTCTTAGTGCTTTCTTTGATGGTTAGGTATATTTTTGTGAAACTTGAAAAAATAATTTTGTCCAGTCAGATTAGGTTCCTGGACCACTGTGCCGGCTGCCAATTTTTTTAGGTACCCTTAGGTAGCCTTAATTTCAGTCACGTCGGCTAACCATTCCACTATAGTATGCACACGATTGTCAGGGTTAAGAGCTATCGTCATCACGTGACAAATATCTCTGTAAACATCCACCCCTCTTACGTCTCCATTTCTGGCACTAGCCCACGGTCGAGTTCGTCCTTTTCTATTCAATTGGATCAGGTGAGACGGAAGCGAGACAAAAGAAAGTGCGTTGAATTTCTAAATGGCAACAATGCGCTGCACGTGTTCACTCCTCGAGCCATCGATCGGCTGACCTGAACCCTGCGAATATTGTTTTGTACGGGTTATTTTGCGTGTTATCCAGATTTTACGAATAGTATCACCAATGCGGCGTTGCGTTACAAAAAGGGATTAAATTGTTAATTTTGCTTTCAATGAAAACAATTACTTCAATCAGTATATCGAAGCAGTAATTCTAAAGTTGCAAATAATTGATATGCTACATAATTATCACATATTTCTACTATTGTAAATTTTATACAAATGATAGTTATTTGGAAATAACTACTTACCTATGGTCCATTCATGTAATTTTGAGACCACCCGACGAACGAATTCTGTTCCGTTGTGCGCAACGGGCATTGCATTATTTTACCCGACGAGTGATAGATGCGATCCCGTCATGGAAGAGGTACGTAACTTCCAGGAACAGTGAATGAGTACGCGGTCAGGGTATCCACTACTCAGCGCCAGGTCACTCCTATGCGCACCACGGGATAGGGTGGTCTCAAAATTACATGAACGGACCTTAAATATGTAGGGAATACAAACAACTATGGCTTATTGATTCAATTATTCCCCATCAATAAATACACTGTATGTTCTTTCAATCAAACGGGATTAATATCGAAAATCGTATTGTTTTATTCAAATCAAACAAGATTAATACTGAAAACGGTGTTTATTTAATAATACATAATAATTTATTTATATCAAACATGGCGTCGTTCTGAAGCTCACGTTTCTTTCTTTCCTCGAATCAATCCATTCTTGAAGCATCGTTCAAAAATTTTTCACCTCTTGCAATCTGAAAATATTATTATAATTAACACAAACACGACACTGCCGATGGAGTTTTTGAACTGAATTGCTCTTGTGAGTTACGTTTTAGTAAATAGTAACAGAATACAATAGGGCTGTCCACCCTCGAGAAATCAGAGTGCAGTACATATTACAAAAACTGTTCATCCACAAATCGCATCTAAAATAATAGTTATTTTTCTACGTCCGTTATAATATTCAGTTTTTTTTCATTCATTTGCATAAATAAAGTAGGTATGTAATTTCAGAATGAATGAAAAAGCGTGAAGAAAGTGGTGTAACGGTTCATTTTTTTCACGCTTTTGGGTTCAAAAAAACACAGTAACGTGTCTTTTTTAACGCAATTAAAAGTTGTTTGCACAAAGTAGTAATAGTCTATGAAGGATTTCACTATAATTGTACCTTACGGTACGAGCGTTTGTGGAAGAATTCGAGAGTAAATCTATCAAAATGCGCGACTCCCAAAATGGGAACAAACATGGAGGACAAGGAACAAAGGAAAACCACTAACCTGGTTCTGCGGGAACGCTGGTCTTCAAAGATGGTCTCGATATCTAAGGTAAGATTTTCCACAAACCGGAAAGTCCAAAAAAAATCGGAAAACTCCGCAACAAAATGTCCAAAACAAGACACGAAAAAATGGCGACTCTAACACAGCGGGTAGTGCCTTAATCCCTCTACCACGTCTCTTCCCTCACTTGTCATCCCTTGTCGCGCGCATCACTCGATCGGGTTCCGGATTGGTTAAGATGGGAATGGGAACAAAGAGAAGGAAACACGGGATGGGTAGGGAAGATTTCCGCTGAGTGACCGCGCAATTTAAAAACAAATCCTATCGCTCCGCAACATACCGCCCGCCATGTTTTTACTCAGGAAAAACATATTTCTATATTAATAATAGCTTATGAAACAAACGATGAACGATTACATTTTTAATCTAAACTTATACTTAGTAGCTACTTAATTAAATAATAGAAAGAAAACTAAGCCTCAGTGGGTAATCGAACTAGTTTCGAAATCGGGCGTTTAAGAACCCCGCTCCCAAAACGGACGGTGGCCACTCGAGCGGCACCATCTGCGCCATGATGAAGGTCCACAATTCTGCCCAGTCTCCAATGCAACGGGAGTGAATTGGAATCCTGGAGCAGAACTATGTCTCCTTGTTGGAATGGGACTGTCTGTTTTAACCATTTACCTTTTGGTTGAAGTGAAACGAGATATTCTTGGTGCCACCTTTTCCAAAAGTGTTGTGTGGTCTGGGACACCAGCTGCCATCTGAACAATCGATTGCTCGGCATGTCGATGAGTTAAGGCTCTGGGACGGCTAAAAGAGGAGCCCCAATGAGGAAATGACCTGGGGTTAAGCAATCTATTTCCTCTGGGGATGATGATAAGGGGCAGAGCGGGCGAGAGTTCAGTATCGCCTCTATGCGAGAAAATAGAGTTGTTAGCTCTTCAAAGTAGAATGGTCGATCTCCCGTGATTCGGAGCAAATGGAACTTTGCCGATTTTACTGCAGCCTCCCAGAGACCACCAAAGTTGGGAGATGCAGGGGGTTGAAATGCTAGCATATTTCCCATTTTGAAAGGTGTTCCGAAATAATTTTATTGTGATCAGCCTGAGAAAATATGTGATAAAGTTCCTTTAATTCACGCGAGGCTCCCACAAAATTAGTGCCGCAATCCGAAAATATATCTTTACAAAGACCGCGTCGCGCAATGAGTCGGTCCAGAGTGGCCAAGAAACTTTCGGTAGAGGCACTCGACACTACCTCCAAATGCACGGCTTTGGTTGACATACAAACAAAGACGCACAGGAAAGCCTTGAAAATACGCGCATTCCTTCGGGGACCCTCTTTGATTGTAAATGGTCCGGCATAGTTGACACCGACCTTTGAAAAGGGCCGAGAAGGTGTACATCGTTGGGCTGGTAAATTTCCCATGATCGGGGCTTGTGGCAGCGCCTTCATCTTAAAGCACGGGAGACAATTGAATTGACATTGCCGTACCAAGCTGCGTAAGCCGACGATCCAATACTTGCGGCACACAAGTGATTGGAGCAGTTGGGGTGGAGCATGGCCATACAACAGGTGTAGCTGGTTTATCAAAAGTTGAGCCAAGTAGCATTTCTTCGTAAGAATGATCGGGTGTTTAGATTCGTAATCTAATGATGAATTCTGCAACCTTCCGCCTACGCGCAACAAGCCAGAATCATCGGGAAACACTCCCAGTTTCATTAAAGATTTTGGCAAGTTGTCCAAATCTGCGAGTTCTTGTGCGAAGTAATGCCTTTGCGTAATACTGACACAAACTAGCGTTGCGCTCTTCAATTCGCTAACCGTCAATGGACCTGACAAGCGAGACCTCTCTTTGATTGGCTTTATGAAACGGAGTACATAAGCCATACAACGCTGTAATTTGCTAAAAGAGGAGAATGTTGCTATCCATTCCACTAAATCATTTGCGATCACAGTATGCAAAGTTACCTCTACAGATTCCAATTCTGGCAGATTCGTAGAGCGAGTGGGGGTGTTAGTTAGAGGCCATTGATCGTAAGGTTCGATCGCCCAGACAGGACCCTTCCACCAAAGCTGATTATTATATTATTTATTTCAAAGACACCACCAAAAACAATATAAAGTAATGGAAGTGGATTGAAAGAGTCACAAAACAAAAACACAAAACATCAGATATCCTTACAATAATCATAAAAATCTTGAATCGAGTAAGGTTCTAGATCACACAAACATTCAAATAATTGTTTCTTAAATTGTTTACATGATACAATCACATGAAAATTGGAAGGCAAGAAGTTGTACAGTTTGACACAGTTATAAAAACAATTTTTCTCCGTTAAAGCGAGACGGTGTTTTGGCAAAATATATGGAAATTTCAATCTGGTTTCATGTGCGTGCTTAAAAAGGAATACATCAAACCTTGCTTTATGGCTGAAAACAAAACACAGACACTCAAAAATGTAGATAGCCGGAGCCGTCAAAAGACCAAGACGCTTAAACTGACCTCTGCAAGACGATAATCGGCTCATACCACACATTATGCGCAAAGCCCGCTTTTGCAATACAAAAATGTCCTTTGCATCCGCCGAGGCGCCCCAAAAAATGATTCCATATCTTATAAAAGAATAGATCCTGGCATAATACACAGTTCTGCCCACATTCACACTCGCATGCTTAACCAAAACCCTGAGCGCGTAGATATTAGTGCTCAGCCTAGAGGATAATTCGCGAACGTGACATTGCCAATTAAAATTTTTATCAATATATATACCCAAAAGTTTAGCCGAGTTGGAGACAATAATAGCCTCAGATCCAAGGCTAATTCGGTCAGGCACAGTATCCAGTTTACCATATCTATGGAACACAACGCAATTTGTTTTTTCCTGGTTGAGAACAAGGCTGTTGTCCGCAAACCAAACCTTCAGACGATCCAGACAATCACCGCCCTGAGCCGTAATCTCCAAAAATGTACGGCCCCTCACTACAACATTAGTATCGTCAGCATAACTGACCAATATATCTCGGGTATCTGAAACCACACCCGAAATATCATTTACGAAAATAACAAAAAGTAGCGGGCCCAATATACTACCCTGTGGGACACCATTCTGCAATATACCAGTCTCGGACTCTACAGGCAGCGAAAGACCCTGAAGAATTACCTTCTGCTTACGGCCCTTCAAATAACTCGAAAACCAAGAAAAGGCAACACCCCGAACGCCATACGAAGACAACTTATCAAGCAGCCGGTCGTGGTCAATACTATCAAAAGCTTTTGATAGATCAACAAACACTCCACACGCCAGATCCCCGTCCTCGAGGGCGTCAAGAATAGTTGATACAAAATCAAAAACTGCAGTCTCAATACTACGACCCTTTAAGAAACCGTGCTGAAAACCACCGAGAATATTATGTTTGGAAAAGAAATTCAAAATCCTCTTGGACATGACCACCTCAAAAATCTTTGAAAAAGTTGATAACAGGCTGATTGGCCGATAATTGTCTACACAGCTGGGATTCCCCTTCTTATACAGTGGCTTAACTAGAGCCATCTTCAAAGTTTCAGGAAACACGCCCTCTACAAAAGATCTATTGATAATATACATCAGCGGATCGATGATGTATAATATACACTTCTTAATGACACATGCAGGAACTTCGTCAAATCCCGAACTTTTCCCATTCTTGAGATCATTGACGACATTCAAAATCTCCGTTCTGGTGGCAGGAGACAGAAAAAGGGAATCATCGACAGATGCAATGGAGTCGGAACTATAACTATCCGACTTACAGGACTGTGCTGTAATAAGCTTGGCGGCAGTCAAGAAAGTTTTATTAAACATATTCGCCACTTCCAGCGCACAGTATGCAAATACATGAAACCAGCTTGACATAAGTCAAATTAATTAAATGTCATTCGGCCCAAAGTATTGTCCCATTCTTGAAGAGGAGGTTCTAAGGAACAATTATATATAGTTTTTATTTGGTTGATCTTTCTTCAGAGTAAGATATCTGGCCCTAAAACACACATCCAAAATAGTCTAAATTTTCACCTATTTTAGAGCATTATTGGAAAGTTCTGCTTTCTTATCCTGTTAGATTTCCTCGTGAAACAAAAGAAGTACTGTATTGTGATGGCTTCGAAGTGTTCAGGTATATATATTTTAGTGAAAGCTCTACAGTATAAGTGTAAGAACTGTCTACAAAATTATATACTTAGTTGTAGTAAATTCAAAGTTCGAGAGGAAATAAGTTAGATAGTCCCACATCGTACCATATTCAAACATTGTGGAATACATAGCCATTGATATGTACTTTCAATCCCGATGAGTCTCATAATGCGGTTTTATGCGATATTGATTATATCGATTGTTTCCAGATGTAGTATCAACTATCACTAGGAAAGAGTTGTTTGAGTTATGGCGATCAAACGCTAAGGAAAACCGCATTGATGCATCAACTCAATTCATATTGGCAAAGTGTCGTGTAGAGAATATTAACATAGAATTAAGTCAACAATTAAAGACTTTCATCAAGGGTATAAATGAACAATTCCGAAAGAAATGGGTTGCAAAATATCGACGAGAAGATAGTTTTTATTGTTCTTACGGGAATTGGCTAGAGGAGATCGTCAAATTTCCCGCGCATTTAGAAACTTTGTTACATAATGATACTATCAAAAGAAAGTCTGGACGTCCACCTAAAGACTTTTCTAGTTCTGGAAATCGGAGCAAACGGAGGAAAACGCAACATCTTGTTGACAACTATAAATTTGAAGAATTGGCGTTTGCAACAGCCGTTTGTGTCCGTGAATCTGGGAAGAGAGATGCTGCTAATCTTATTGAAGAGGTAGTTGCATCGCCAAACAAATCAACAGAATACAAGAAAGCTATAAAGTTTGGCCAGAAAATACAACATCCTTATTCTCATGATGAAGCTTTAGCTTTATTCATATTTCAAAAATTATCAGTTCATCAATATAAAACCATGCAGATAGAAGCTGTCGAGAGAGGGTATAATATTTATCCATCGTATTATTATATAGCAATGGCAAAAAAAACTGTTACCCTCCGCTAGATAAGATATTGGTAACTGACATATCTGTGGAGATAGAGTTACAATCTCTTATAAGTCACACGACTCAAAGGATGTGTTCTTATCTAGAGGAAGTGATAGATAGCGTGACTGATGAGAATTTGATTCTTTATATCAAATGGGGGTGCGATGGGTCGTCAGGTCATAGTTTGTACAAGCAAACTTTTGTTAATGAAGAGCATTCTGATGAATACTTGATATCTATTAGTCTTGTTCCGCTTCGGCTGTATTCAGAGACCAATCCCCATAAAATTTTATGGCAAAATTCAAGACCGTCATCTACCAGGTTCTGCCGTCCAATTAAGTTAATGTTTCAAAAAGAGACGGCTCAACTTACAAAACAAGAATGCGACAAAATTCAAAAACAAATAGATGAACTGATTTTAACTAAAGTCGAAACAAAAAACAAGACCGTTGCAGTTAAATGCATCATGGTATTGACCATGGTTGACACCAAAGTATGTAATGCACTAACTGGGACAAATAGTGCACAAAAATGTTATATTTGCGGTTCTACACCAAAAGATATGAACTTCATTGAGTCAGCGAGGCCACCTAATGAGAACACATACTCATTTGGTATTTCAAGTTTGCATGCGTGGATCCGATCTTTTGAAGCCCTCCTCCACATAGCTTATAGATTGGAAATCAAGAAATGGCAAATTAGAGGATTAGAAGAAAAAGGTCGACTAGAAGAAAGGAAGAGAAATATACAAAAACTACTTAAAAAAGAAGTAGGATTGATCGTGGATAAGCCTAAATCTGGAGGAGTAGGAAACAGTAATGACGGGAACACCGCTCGACGATTTTTCAGCGATGCAGAAACAACAAGCAGAATAACTGGGATTAATATAGAAATTTTGGAACGATTTGATGTCTTACTGCGAACATTATCGAGTGGATTCGAAATAGATGTTGATAAATTTGAGACATACGCTACGGAAACCAAAGCATTGTATTTACAGCTTTACAAATGGTACCCAATGCCGGTAACCGTCCACAAAATACTGTGCCATTCAAAGGACATAATAAATAATTCTTTACTTCCAATTGGACAATTGTCCGAAGAGGCACAGGAGGCCCGCAACAAAGAAATCCGAAAGGTTCGCGAAAACCATACCAGGAAGAAGTCCCGAGAAGTAACAAATATGGATATGTTCCTTTATTTATTAGTGGTATCTGACCCTAAAATATCGAGCTTACGGAAAACGGACAGGAAAAACTCGCAGCCCTTACCAAAGAAAGTTATAGAATTATTAAAATCACCTAAATGTTAATAAAACAAATTTAAGTCTTTAACAGCGTCTATTCCTCCTCGATGTTTAGTTTCTAACTCCTTATTTTTGAATAATGGTCCCAAAATATATAAAAACTATGTTTCGATAATTTTGTCCAGCTAGTTTCGTGTATTTGCATACTGTGCGCCCCAGCAAAAACTCGGCTCGTTTAATGAGCATTGCTGAATCCAGCAAACACCGATTGACATTCAACACGAGTCGCACAACAATCGGCCAATCTGCTCCTCAAGCTCTTCAGCGGCGGCGCGAGAGCCAGTCTGATGGCGCAAGCCATTCACAAATCCGCGGCTCCGTTCGTTCTGTCACCCTTCTAGTTCATTCATCCGAAGCCATATACGGAGCGTATCTTTACACAATATTCTACTCACCGTTGCGGTTGCTCAACACACAACTCGCACACATGCCGGGCTCTCGGGTCCGCGTCCATTCATGTCGAATTACATTAGTATTCAGCACCGACTGCTATAATAAGATTATGGCCTTACCTGTCGAATATATTACCGGCGATTTTAATATTTGCCAGACTGGCATAACTCGGACTTAGCCACACACATCTTGAGGGGGACTTGCCCGTTCGGTCGGAAGTTGCTGGAGCTGAAGATCGCGTGGAATTCGCGTTTTGTGAATGCAAGGTACAAACCTAGAGAAGTAGAGCCTAATGCATTCAATGTAATGTAGGCAATGGTTGAAATGTTTCGGATGTTACATCCATTGCCTTGAATTATCAGGCGTTAAAAGGAATGACGCCTGAGCATTAGCCACTGTTATGGAGACAGTTTAATTTTGATAGATCGCTGATTTTTCTGGGAGGAAATTTCGACCAACTATGTGGAAAGCCTGAAAGTGCATTTGAAAAGTTTAGAACGGAAATCGGGACCTTTCCGTTTCGCCATGAATTATTCAGGCTCCGAGGCTGCAGCTCGCCCACCTGACGAAAATTAACAACTGCAAACTGCCCATTAACGAGTGCTCGTTATTGTGGAACAACAAGCGCACGTTCGCATCTGGTAAAAGTTTAGAAATAAGGTCGACGAGTGGGTTTATGAATGAAACGCCAAGTTAGACAGGAGGGGTAAGCCCGTGGGTGTACCGATGTGTACCAACAAACATTATTGGAGGGGCTTGGCTAGGAAAAAAGCTTACCTGCTGCCAAGCGAAACCGCAATCAGTGGAGATGCGGGGGCGAGAGGGGCAGTCTGAGGTCAGTTTGAGCGTGGGCCGATTTACGAAAAATCCGTCAGTCCGGCCCTGCGGGCGACGCGTGTCCGTGACCGTTTGCGGTGATCCTCTAAATGGAAATTTTTTACAGGAAATCACGTTGCAAGAATTATTAATTACCAAGGTAAAAATACTCGGCCATCTCTTAATCTGCATGGCGCAGACGACTGCGCGAATGTGACCTCCCAGAGCCTTTTTCTCATCTTCATTGGAAAGAGCGCCCCCTCATTTCTTACACCCTAGGGTGTAGTAAAACCCATGTCGAATTCATTTACATGATGCTATTAAAACAATTATTGTTTGACGAAAATCAAGTTGATTTGGAGATTGGGAAAACAAAGAACGGGAAAATGCCGACCAAATTCACTACTTTCACAGTCCAAACGACAGCGATAAGTTTGACACTGAATCTCGAAACAAAGCTGAGCCTTTTCCATCTGATCGCACCTCTCCAGACGGCAAGCTGCTCAAAATGAAATTCCTGACAATTTCCTCCAATTCCAGCCTCCTCGGGCTTCATCATCCAATTAATGAATTAGCCGCATCTCGGCATCCTGCTTCTTTTAATTGGATAATCCGTTTACCATTTTGAAGAGCCAGCAACATCTCATGTGGTCCGCTTCGAAGCGGCATACATATTCCCGAAGTCTTTCGCACATTTTCCGCTCGAATGCCATGCCCGATTTCCCCGCAAATTGAATGGATCCCGACTTTTCACCCACTAATCGAGCATGAGGTGCATTGGCGATCCTGCTGCGGGCTCTCGAGTGGGCGACCAGCGGCGCCAGCCAAGCTGACGTAACTCCTCAACGGTCAATCGGCGGCACGCGCTTGTCTTGCGGCTGTGTTTCATTGCGGTTCTTGGGTCGAGGGAACGGAGAGAGTTTGGCCTGTGGAGCCGCAGCTCTTCTTCCTCATCGCCGTCACGACGAGTTGGTCTTCTTTCCCGTCCACGGGAAAAGCGGAGGACGCACGAGTCGCTTATGTACGCGTTTCACGAGCCGGCAGAGAGTCTCGTCCCAAATTTCGAATTTTACGTGTCGAGTGCGTGAGTTATGTAAATTCGGGGACGCGCGACTTGGCGCCGGCAACTCGCAGAGGTACCGTAGTGCCAGGGACGATAAATAAAAATCGGGCCATGTTTTATGTATGGTTTTTGGGTTAGGCGGCTTGAGAAATGGGCGCCTGATATTCTTGGGCAATGCGCACTGTAAACTCGTAGAGACAGAATTGCACTCGACTCTCTCTGAGAGTGAATTACCGAATCAATAAATTTCCCTCAACTCTATCTGCGAGTCAATACCGAATGAATCAGCGCGCGAGAGCGCTTGTATTTATATCGCGCACGGGGTCTCCAGAAGAATCCGGAATTCTCCAAGGACGTTTCCAGATCGCAATGAATGGTAAATACTAGAAGGCGCAATGTATATTATTCGAGAAAGTCATGCGGAGACCACTTCAGTTTTCAAGTACCAATACGTTTGATTAACTCCGCAAATTGCAGCTGGCCCTAATTTGAATTCCATTTTGCACTTCCTGGTTCGTTTCTCGTCGTCCCGCCACTAAAATCCATCCGCACCACCTCGGGGGCCTCTTGCTGCCGGCACTCTTCCTCATTACAATGATCAGGTGGCTGCCCAGCGAGTCCGTTTGGTTGGTCGCTGCCTTGGTTTAAGGTCTAATTAAAATTTGGCCTCGGCAGGAGCAGTAAATTCGTTCGTTATTTATGGCTCGTCCAATTATAGATCATATCGTGATTTGCGAACAAGAGGAATAGTACCCGGAGGTAATAATTTATTGGCCTGATGGCTGTGAGCGTAGCGCTGTCCGACAACAAGAGGCGATACACCAACCACCGAAGGCACTCCCAGCTGCAGCCTGGACACATAAAACGTCATTTCTTGCGGCAATCGCGACACCTCGTTTGCAGAGCGAATGGTTAATTGAATAACTGAGGACGAAGCCTTTGTGCGCGTTCTTTCCCGAATTGGAAGCGAGGATTTGCCACCATCTGGTGCAATCCAATAAACAACTCCAACCGCGAAATAAATTACCTATGTTTTACCATTTTTCTTTTACACAAAAGAGTAGAGAATATCCTTTACTCAATAATTTTACTATTTTCAATCACGAATAATTAAGCTATTTGTTATGATTTTCAAACTTCTAAATTAAATTTTTTTATGGCTCGTATGTGACGCGTATAAAAATTGAATAAGTTGAGATTAAATTTCGTTTTGAAGAGCATGTGAGATAGATAGGTAGCGATTTATAATAAAGAAAGTTTTATTCACAGAATATGATAATCCTTAAACAGCTCCTCTAATCGATTAACTAAGAAAAATTATGGCATCAACGGCTAAACGAAAGCAAACAAGCCAGTCGAAAATTAAATTAGGTAATTATTTCGAGCCGACTTTCATCAATCCACGGAGGAGCCGGCGCTGAAGCGCGATCCATTTGAATGACTGATTTAATCCACCAGCCTCCGCGTCCCACTATCAATCAGGCGACTGTGTTATTTTCCGGACGTAATTCATTTTTGAAGCGAGAAAGGTGAACCTCTTCACTTTCGTCAAGATCGAGTGCCCGGAGAACATTGGGATAATTTTTTGATTCATCGATGAAGTATGGTAATCGATTTGTTCCGAGCACGCCAGCCACAATTTCCATCACGAATTAACCGCGGCGACCAGTGCCATCAACACAAATCATTTCCTAACTAGGCGCCCTCGCGCGAGATGCTCTAATTTTAGAAGCTATTTAATCTCCCGGCGCCTCCGCCAAAATCAACGAAAGTGTCTGCAGCTACATTTTCACAGCAAAATTCTTCAAGACGTTCAAATTATGTGAAATACATTTCAGTTTAGAATCTTAACAGTTACTTTACTTGCTGTTGCTGGTGGTAGCAAGATATTTATTTTTCGTAAAGGCCAAGATAATCATCTCGCCAATCAATGTGGCACCCAAAAACTAACGCGTAGGTACGGAAATTTGTCGCAACATCTCAGGCGCGTGCCAAACCATAATGTCAATCCCACAAACTTCAGCACACGCTCGGACTTTCGCTCATGAATTAAATTGCAAGCAAGTTTGGCTCCCGCCAACGAGCATTCTCCGGCGACATACCAGCACCAGGACGGTCTCCATTGATGAGGCCGACTCCCATTGAGCTAACGCAAGGACTCCTCGAGCACGCAAGAGGTCGCCAAAGATGTGAATGGCGCCGAGCTGCGAGCCTACGCAATTAGCGATTTCCACAGCATTAACTGCCACGTATGGATAATTACCCAACCTGGACGTTTCCTTGCAGATGTGGACGGATCCCGGGCAAAAGGTCAAAGGGCGCCCCCAGATGCCTGTGCTGTGGTGTTTCATTTGGACTCGCCTGACGCCCACGCTCGTTTCCTTGACATAGCGCGTTTGCGGTTCGACCAGACAACGCTTTTTGGCCGTCCGCAGATTTTTTGCTTTATTCAAAGACTGCAGGGATTAAGAACCGCGGAAAGTGAAGCCAAAGTTTCTCTATAAAACCACGTGAGAAACATCGATGGGGGGAAGCAAGTGAATCCCGGGAAGAGGTCCTTGCCAAGCCTGAGAGGGGGCGAGCAAATCCAACTCGTACTCTAAGGATCATCGTTTTAAGGGTTGTTAATAAAATGTGTCGTGGTATGTGAGTGCTTCATTCAAATGTCAGGATTTCAGCTACGTGGGTGATGAATAACGAATATGTGAAACCATTGAGGTGAGGAAATACGAGTGAGCATGCCCACTTGTTGATTGGTTGAATTTGTTATGAATTTGACTCGTTCAACTAAAATTCACAACGCACTGTATGTTTGGACTTTCCAATTAATATTCTGTTCAAAAAAAAAAACAGTGAAGAGATAAAAAGAAGAAATAAATATAGAAACTAATGTGATGACATCTCCCTCGTGCAATAATTTTAATAAGAAAATATGCTAGTTCGTGAAGGAATGGCCTGGGTGTCAATTGAAAGGCACTCCTTCAAAGATGAGTTAGAACATTTTTCAGCAATCAACCATTGTCTCAGCAATAACAGTAAAGCAGTTTAGTTTCAATGGGAAATAATTATCCGGCGAACGTTCAAGTCCTCGTCTTCCATTCCAATTCATTCGTAGATGGTTGGAGACCAAAATTACTTTTCGAGCAGATCCAAAGCAACAGATTACCGGGTTTAATGCGTGTCGTAGCAGCAGGTGGGTGAATGTCAATCAAATTTTTCGCTCCGGGCTTCCCGTCCCTGGCCGTGGCCCTGGATCATTCATCATTCTTGCTTGATGCCAATAAGTCTTGTTTAATAGGATTTTAAAATACGACGAGGAAACGATTGGATAATTAACCCTGTGTCTGTAGCTTACTGAATCTCCTGTGTTTTCGAAGAATATTATGAACATACTGAGCAGTTGCCACTTGGCTAAATGCATTTTTCCAAATAAATATTAGAAGTTACCACCCTATTTATAGAAACGTATGTCTGTCTGTCCGTCCGTCCGTCTCAGATTTTTTTTAATAGGATAGCAGGCGTATTTTTGAATTTTTTCACATGTATAACTATCAACAATGAAGATCAGCCGCTTTGAATTCAACATCACGTTTATATTATTAATTTACTGATATTCATACAATCGAATTTTATTTCAGTTTACTTCCAACCTTATATTCATAATTTTGCTCAAGTTTACCTTGTGTCCTGATTTTCTTGAGCGGGAGTTTCCAGGGCCCGCATGTTGAACCTGAGTTAACGATATTTCGCGTTTTATCAGTCGTACAATTAAAAGAATTACGCATCAAACAAACGGAAACAATTCCTGATGCAAGACAAGACAAAGAGACCTGTGCACCTCGCAATCAATGTCACAATAGAAGCTCAACTAATGTGGGCTCGGTCCTCAATGGAGACCATTTATCTTCTGGGCCCTATGCTCCGCGGAACGTAATTATTAATCTATGCAAATTGGCCATGGGTACGTTAGACTTCGGTCGTCCGTGCGGGCGGGATCGAGTGAAAATTTACATCCGGCGCTCCGCGTATTTATGCCCATTGTTCCGAATAATTTAACATATAATCCCAATAATTTACCCGGAGCATAATGGCAGGTTCAATTTTAAATCTCCCGCGGCCGCGCGGAACAATGGGCGATTAAAGTCAACCTGGCGACCATTACCTGCCCTCTCGCCATTTGCGACTCGTTGCTCGGGGTTGTCGCCGTTGTCTTGGTTCAAGTCCACCCAATGGTCTCGGTCGAGATTCGGGTTTGTTTTGGAAACAAAATCGAAACTGCAACTTCAAGAACAAAACGTATTTGTGGATTATTGTAGGAATTGATAACCGAGGGTTTAGTTGAGGTCAGCAACCTTAGGAGACCTGGAATGTGCTTTTCCGATATAGTGCATATACCATTATTGAATCGATCGTTGGAAATATTGATATTCCAATCTGTTTCTAACGGATAATTGCATTTGTGACCTGGCGATAATGTGCTGGATTTTACTCAAGACCTGTATGGTGGGGTACCACATACGTTAGATCTGTCAAAGCTTTTATAATATCACTTTGACTTGATTTTTGTAACAGAAATATTACCCCCGAATGTTGTCTGTTCGGGGTTGGTAAACTTAAATTTAATATAATCACAGAGGAACATGGATATAATTCATCATGCACGAACGTTCTAGACTCTATCCTGAAATTTTGTTCACCAATTCTGGACCATCTTGTATTTTTTAAATTAGGTATTGAATTGTTACTAACACAAACTAAATATTGAATTTTCGGTAACGTGAAAGCGACTTGTACTCAGAGCGCCCTCTGTCCCACTCCGGTGACCATATTTGGAACTAATTCATGTAAGTGTCCATGAGGAAAGTAAAGGACTTTGTCCTGTGGTAATTCTAATGTGATGAGATTCGATTAGCTGAAAATCGTCCGTGCGAAATAATACATGACGAAGGAGTAAAAACCGACGCCTGAGTCTCGCGTTACATCAAACGCATTCTGCGAAACGTCTTCATCCACAAAGGAATGCTGACCTGCGCCACGTATGAAGGCAGCCAGCAATTAATTTAAAACTTCAAGCCGGCCATCGCATAAAGAGATTATTATTAAGTGAATCATTTGAGGCCAATTAAAAGCCCATTAAGCAGTTTTACATGGGGGGAAAAAAGAAGACGAAGAGCGGGCAACTCGCCACGGGTTAGCAGCAATAGTCTTCGCCACGGATCGGTTGGTCGTGCGGATGTACGCACGGAACGACTTATCGACAAACGCAACGCGTTCAGCTTAAAATCCAGCGTAGGCCAATTTGCATATCAATTTTGGCCTTATACAGCTGTTACGGAAGGGCATTTTCCCATATAAAGGGGGCCATTACTGGTTCTGGTCCGAACGCATTCACACGTTCGCCAACCTTAGGTGTGCAGACTAGAAAATTGATGGCTGAGCTGGCGTAATGATCGTCCTATTTTGGTCAGACCATCGAGGGATATAAATCAATGCGAGTTGCTTGCGAGCAACTCGGATTGTGTTCAATAAAAATTCAGTATGTTATCTAAATATTAATTGCGATTAACATCATGATGTTATTCAAGTGTGAATTATGCAAATTGTGTAAGTTACCCCCAAGTGGGGGTAATTTAAACATGCGTCTCATTACTATATTTTTAAATTCAACCTCATACTGGGACAATCATTGAGCCGAATTTCTGTTCTCTTGACGATCTGTGCATTCGTTTTTCCAATACGAGGATTGCGAAGATCACTCGGACCGTTCGCGTTTCTAAATGAAACCCCTTCTGAACGATGATAAACGAGCGCCATATACAGAAGCTCGTAATTAAAATGACACAATAATAAAGTGCAATCAAAATCGGACGTAAGGCGGCCGAAAGAGGGCCCGAGCGGGGCAATTACGCTTCTCGGGCCAGACACAACGCGATTCCCATAAATATTCATGGTCGATAAATCCAGTGGACGAATCGAATGCGGCCATTACGAGTCATTTTTCTTCGCTTTATTAATTAATAAAATATTTATACGTCCATTGTTTAATGAGGCGCGTCTCTTTGGTAGGAGCGATCGCTCCTACCGTCTCGAGACGATCCGATTATCCGGCGTGCCGGGCGGCCCTCTTCATCCCCAAATTCTGTGGTCTTCCCTTCTCTTGTAGATCCGAACGCTGAGATATAAGAGATGAAATATTGGCTTCTTGGAGCGGTGCCCTTCGGCTCGGGAGGCAATTGGTCACGCAGTGGCGGCGGGCAGTTCCGATGGCGGGTATTCAGCGGATAATTAGCGGGTACGGCTAATTGGTAATTTAGCGTGTAATGCGGGGCAGAAATCCAGTAGCGGAGGCCGCCTTTAATAACAAGCTCAGCGGGCCAGTTCACGGAAACTCCTGCTACAGCTGCTGGTGAACAGGTAGCTGCCATACATGACAAGTCCCGTTCGATCAAAGGCTGTAATTTCGACGGGCGCCCTTTTATTGACAGCGCGGGAGCTTCGCCAATATTGCCAATTGAAATCAAAGAGTACATATTCAAGAGATTGAAATCATAATATGTACGTCGAAGGATGGGAGAGGGTGAGAGAGTCCTATGCGGTTCAATTTAATCCAATTACTCACCTGCACTGCGGTTGATTTATTTAATTAGGTATGTACGTTGGTTATACATACATCAATGGTATGTATTTGCTATTGAATCATCTGCTTGAAATGCGAAATTAGTACGTCCCTACTGAAGGGTGGAAGGGTAATTTGGGTCTATTTGATTAACTTTGATCAGAATTATTCTATGCGTAGTGTTCGAAAAATGAGTCCTCAAGTGTCAATTCCTTTAGTCCTGGTTGTTCTGAGAATTCGATGCAAGATCAGTGCACAACCGTGGAATGCCAGCCTCGCAGATGTGCGGAGTACCGAACAAGTTTCGGACTGAGCTCCGCCAAAATCCTTCGCCGATACATCTTTTTCGGCGCAGATAATTTTCGCATGACAATGTGGAAGGCATGTCGGACGTTTGGGGCGCATAATTTTCGCCGTCATACCTGATAAACGGCCGTTGTTCCGGCGACGAAAGAATCTTCCGAACAAGCGTCATGCATCAAAGAGGAATGAAGAGGTGATGAAGTGCAGCGCGCGTATCTGATGGGACGAGTCATGTACCATTGATTCGGGACGTCCACTCCGAGCTGCTACCCTGCTGCTTCTAATATGTAGCTGCGCACTTTTATGTCGTACAATTATTATTGTTGCTGTGGACTTGGCGTATGGCACAATATTAAACGTCTAATGGTCTCATTGTTCACGTTGATGGGCTCGGGTAGGACGGAGGAGCGCGTCAGGTGCGAGCAGGAAGCGTTCAAGTCGACAGGCAGATACTAACCTATGTCAGGCTCTCGAAAAAATGAACTTCGTTTAATTTTTTGGAGGTCAGTTCGGATTCAAGTATCGAGTGTTCATTTGAAACGTTCATCAAGTTGGCTTTGATATTTCGGGAGTACCATTTCTCATTACAATCTAGTGGATAGTACCAAGGAGTATAACACACTCCTTGATAGTACGATTCAACAGACATCTATTAAAAATCATAGACAAAAACTGTACATTATCAAGTTTATTATCAAATGCAGAACTATTGGGCCATCCAAACGCCTCAATCCTAAATCTTTCCGGGCGAAATTGAAATGCAGGTGGACAAATGGAAGCGCATACATGGACGACTGTCCGGCAAACAACGGCAGAACGAAAAACAGTGCCACTTCTACACCTCGCCATTATGTAAATCCCGGAATACCACCAGCATGCCTGTATCGGGTATCCGCCAGATTGATTGATTTACGGCTCACGAGTACCCTAATCGCGGAGCCGAACACTCGCGAGGAATCCGTAAGCCGCTCCGGCATTCCGAGTATCCTGGCCATTTTTGAGATTGCCATCGATAAGCCCCTGCTCGCTGTCACCACTACCGAATTGTAATGAGTTAAGATGCCTTCTTTATCCAGAGGAAGTATTCCATTTCATTAGAATTCTGATGTCGCGTTCGCCTTCGCCCTCCAACGCAGTGGGGGAACTGCGTGTGACCAATGAACGCCACGGAGCACTGTTCCCCCACGGCGCAAAAAAGGCGAACGTGAGATCGGAATTGTAATGATAGGGTAAATGTCCTATATATGTCCCAGTTATGAAAAATGCTTCGCAGCACAATCGTTGATGAAGTAATCACTTAAAAAAAATTCTGCGGCAATATTTTAATACTTGGGAATAGACAGGCAATAATTCTATAGCAAAAAACTTTAAATTGATACTGAAAAATG
The DNA here is from genome assembly GCA_033557855.1 of Hydrochus callosus. Taxonomy (NCBI): domain Eukaryota; kingdom Metazoa; phylum Arthropoda; class Insecta; order Coleoptera; family Hydrochidae; genus Hydrochus; species Hydrochus callosus. The sequence goes on along the minus strand of JAUIMY010000189.1, from coordinate 37,752 downwards.
CGATTAAAGTAACACTTGTAATTGGGCATATTCCCAAACTATAGGGGATTTATGCCCTAGCATGTAGTATATTTGCCCCTTATATTTTTACATAAGGGATATATGGCTTAAGTCGTACTTTTTGATCTAATTTTTACTGTGAAATTTTAACAATTTTCTTCTTCAATCCTTCCACAAATGTTGCATCTGTCTGTGGTGCATGCCTCGTGCAGTTATCCTTTGCAGTCAATAGAATCTTCTTTATATCCCATAATTAAGAAGGCCATATATTGAATTCTTGAGAGATAGTTGTCCACCCATTTTAAAGAGAATGTGTGTGAGATTGACGGGAAATAATTAATGAAAAATGTAGTAATGCCTGTTTCAATACAATCCAAATTTCAAGGAATATAATTGCAAAAGCACTGTAAATGCTTATATCAGAGTAACGTGCAATAACGATATCACTTAGTTCAGTGGCTATGCACCTTTCTAATTAAATAATTAATTTTACCCTCAAAGATACCCTTAGATACGAACTGTGCTAACTTTATAGATGGTTCGCAGCAAATTGGCATATCGTAGGACATTTCCACAGTTACTGATTCAATCCTATAGCGAATGGGGCGACTATCCCACAAGGGCATATATGGGACATTTACCCTATAGAATACGATCACTGTACGGTTTGAAGCGGGAAATCTCGACATCTAGCATGTGTCCGAACTATGAGCGATAGTGTACCTCCTAATACCCCAAACTTCGCCCAAAACGAAGCCGTAAGAAAAATATTTACAATGCAATCATAATGTTTGTGTCAGAAGATTCCATTGTATTGTAGAAGAACTATTGTCTAAATCAAATCCCATCAAAAAGCTCCACCTGCCTCCTGAACGACCGGAACTCGCTTATTACCTCCTCCAAAGTAACGATCCCCACCGATTAGTCTCATCCGTCGCAATTTCGAAATGGTTCGCCATCAATCCTCGGGCTGATTAAAATTCGAGTCTCGTAAATAGCGACATCGATGGGCCGTTCGTACGTGATGGATGGTGGCTGGCGTGGTTGGCACTTCTGGCGGAGACACGCAGGGACTCCATTCGACCACGTGCTGCCTTTCTGGCAGTCCGCTCGCATTTTTCTTGGGGCAGTCGGGGCCTCGCATGATGACCGCCGTCGCCCAAGTCCGGGTATTTAAGTGCGCCTGATTGAAGATATCGTTAAGATAAACCTAAATCGATTACGATCTGCCTAAATAAATCGTCTCGGTTCGGTAAAAAGGTCGGCGGAGGCGACGGTTTGTCGTCGGCTATTTCAGACACGCAACGTCTTTTTCCAAAAAGGGCACGTTCGCGATGTCTGCGTGTAGAAAAAGAGCGACGATTGGCGAATCATATTCTTGCAGAGCGAAGGGGTTGGGGGTTGCGTCCAGTTCGACTGGAATTTTGAAGCTCGGGCTTGTCTTAGGTCCGGGGACGTCCGTTTTGGGCTTCCGCGAGGACAGTTGGTCGTGGAACGGGCTACGTCACGGGAGATCAATCGGGCATAAATAACAATTTTAATGTAACATTTACGGCCCCTAAGTTTCATCCAGAACCGGTCGGGTAAACCAATAAATAGCGAGCGGAACGCTCCGGAATATATTAACCCGAGAATATCCTAATTTGGTTAGTCGTTATTGTATTGGGGATTTCGTTTTATTAATACGCGCCTGGTCGTAAATAGCGACGCGAAGGAGATCCGACTGAGGGCGATCCGAGTCTAAACGCGTTTTAAAAGGCGATTAAGACAAGGGACCTTAATCCTGGATAAATGGCCGTCGGGACGGGTGATGGATTGTCCGGAGATTGTGGCAATTAAAACCGTTCTGGCGCTGAGGTGGAGCCTGTTCCAGGTTGTTTGGGGAAACTTGTGTGGTTCAGGAGACGCGTGGTTTTCGAAATTAGGCGTTCGATGTAATTTCTGTAAGAAATCTTGATGGTGGGTTCTAGACAGGCCGGTCTCTAAATCGGTGGAAGGAGCAACCGAAAGCACTAAAAATTAATCGTGAATTAAGGCGGAACCTCCGGGAGATTAAACAAAATAAAATCCGAGCTCTTGCCTGTAGGCCTCTAGGGGATCGCTTTAATAACGATATCAGAACGAGTCGAGCTGAGTAGCGGCCTTAAAAATTGATTCATTAGAACGTACCTAATTAAACGGGATTTAATGGTAGAATTCAAGATGGGAATAGAATGTGACAGGCGCGAGATGACGAGCACGCAATTCTCACTGTGTGAGCTGACACGAACGGAGTGCGCCCTGTAATTAAAATAATTAACGGTGTCCATTTGCATTTTGATTGTCAAATCGCGAGTCGTCAACGCAAACGATCTGCGCGACTCCACTTTGTTCCTACGGGCTGCGAATTTAACCTTTTAAGGCGGCGCGGCGGTCCAAGCCTTAATTTTATATCTCTAAACAAAGTCTCACAGAACAAACGGTATAGATTTTTTCACTGGTGAAATTTTTATGGTCGCTACATTGATCCTTTATCTACAACTAATCAATCACATTGCGGTTTACAATACTAACGAATGAAACGTCATTTAGACTAATCATTGCAGGAGTTCAACGAATGATTCATAACAAATGGCGCACCACAATTATCCAATGAGAGCGTCGTATAGCAACCACATTGCCAGGACTATCCGATGGGTTCAGCCATTCCGAAGCCAGACTCGCATCGGGTCTTTGCCACATGAGCCCGAGATGCAAATAAGAAACCAATAAATCTCGACCTCCTGTTATTTACAACACCGGATCTGTCATTGTCAAGGTGCGTCGCCCTCTTCAGAAAAGTCGATCCTCAGTGGAATAAGCATTGTATTCCAGGACTCGGGAGGCTGGGCAGGCCGCCCCAGGCCCAGCCGACATCCGCTCACGTGCTATATGCCTCCTCAACAATCTCGTGTCTGCGGGTACTCATCATCTTACTCTCTGTTAATTGCTGCGCGAGGAATTATGTGATGTAATCCTAGTCTTGTTTGTGGTGGACGTATTTCACGGTGATGGTGTGGTCCGTCCATAATTCTTCGGTCACGCGATGTGTCCGAGACTAGGCGACTTCGGCTTTTGAGTCTTCCAGTGGTTAAAGGGTTTTAATAATTCATTTAAAAATAAAGTCAAACCTATACCTATTATTTTTGTGGAATATTAATTTTCAGTTAAATTTTTGAATTGCTAATTTGGTGCCCCCTGATGGGTTCACCGAACCCATCGGGGCAGTCGGGCAGCCAGCTGCGGCGAACTAGCGGCCAAAAAAGGGTGCTATAATTTCGCACAAATTGAGTATTTTTTACTGGTTATAGTATAGCACATTTTAGATCGGCAGTTTTTCTACTTTTCAAGTATTATTTTGTTTATGATAATAATGAAAAAAGAGGATTCGGCTGGCCGTAGCATGTAAATTTCCATGTTGAGAAGCAGGTATTTCTCGCTTCATTTGAAGCTGAACACCCGCAACGTCAAGAACACTCGAGGCTAGACACACCCATGAGAGGCCATTACACTGCGATTTCGGTCCAAAAGTAAACAAACATCCTTTATGAATAATGGTCCTTTTGTCAGATGGAGTAGGGCGTGTGTCCTGACCCACCGTCGGAGTCTCCAGGGCAACTTCAACTTAAATCGTGGAACACTGCAACAAAGGTTCTATTCAGGGGAAAAAAATCAATTCAATAGTCACACTTCCCATCCCCAACCTTATCCTATTGAGGCAGAGGTAGAAATTTCAATCAACCAGGATAATCCCCGAGTAAAATGTTCATTGTGTTTTCCGTACTTTATTCGAAACATTCGAGTTCCTTCAATCTCCGTCCGATCTAAAGTTGAGGGATTTTAGTTGTGGAATAAACAAGAATGATTTTTACGAGCAATAACACAAAGGAGACCACTAAAGTGAATCCGTCCAAGCACGGTGTCACTGATATCCTCATACCCAGAATGTGCATTAGATGGGGATAAATCCTCATTACTGGAGCTTTTACTGCTATATTATCCGAGATCCGACACGAGATGTTAATAAAATTGGAATCAACTCTCCTGGTGGTCTGATGTACCAAGCATCGTCCTTATCCTGTTGAGATAACAATCTTCCACGCATTCTGCTTATTACACTCCCGGCGAGTGCGTTTTTCCGAGAATTTATATTCGGATGTGCGAGCTGTTGATTCCTCTTGCCCTTATCAGAACGAAAAGTACTACGCCCTATGTAATTAATTACTTGTCTCATTCATTGATTGCTTTCGTTACAAGATATTTGTCACATTCATAAGATTTTTCTTTCATAGAAAATTACCTAATTTTCCTGAATTAACACCCTTGCGTCATTATTGGCTGATTTCGATTTTATTATGTATGGTACTTTTGTGCATGATAAATGGAACCACAGAGGGTCTGTGATGGAACGCACCGTAGGCACCTGCTCACACAGAAAATTGCTAGCCTCAAGACGGTATGCATTTTTAGCAAACACCCTCAGTTCCCACTTGTCTATGGCACTCACAGAGGAATAAAGATACACTTTTTATGGTCGGACGTATAAAGGGGAATTTATCCCCAGTGCGGCTTAACGTACGTACCGGGACGTTTATCAGATAGCAGATTCAACGGGGCTGTAAAACCGTCAGCCTTGATAGCGATTGTCCGGTGGCACGTTCACGAAGGCGATTTGTGTTCTCCCTTGTCCGGCGAGGGAGGACGCAACGCCTGGAAGACAAGTGCCAGATGGTCCGTGGAAAAATTACGACCGCACGTACGCGGAGGCTGGCTGCTGGAGAAGACAATTGCACCAGCAACGATAAGTACGTCGGGATTCGGATTTCGTGGCTTAGGGTTACGGCCAAACGGCGAGATGGAGATTACTTCCCACTAAGCCAACACAAAGGCTGACGCTTCCTAAATAAAGCGCGGGCAATACCAAAATTCATATCGCCGGTCTTCATCTGGAGAATGCCTTCATGCAATTCGAACCATTTGACTTCCCTGCGAAGTCTAGACATTTTTATACTCAATAAGAGCAATGAGTCAGTTATCGTAAAACAGCCGCAACGCCTTTAATTAATTGGCCGGCGTACACCAATTCACCATTGAGATCTCACCATTTAAAAATTCAAATGTTAAAAAAAGAAAACGAAATTGAAAACGATCGACTATGATTTTTCAAAGGGAGCTATAAGTAAATGTTCACGAGGTATAGGAATGGAATGAAAAATGGCGTTAATTTTTGATGAACGTTAAAAAATCTACCTCATCCATCTATTCGGATTGCGCGGTCATTCTGAATTTCCACATTTCTAAAATTCCGACCAAAACGGTAATATTTCGTCTTTATGTCCTCGAAGCTCACTGCCCAATTTATAACTCGGCGGCTCGTCACTTAATTCTCTTAATTAAAGTGGAGATTGTCTATCTCCACACACGTCCCACAACATGCCTTCTGCTGTTTTTATGGCGGTCATTCGAACACAAATATTTCCAAAAATCCATCCGACAAGATTCGAGCTGATGTTGAATGCCACCGAGACGCGAATGAAAGAGATGAAAATAAATCCGAGATACAAGACGCGAGTGCATCGGATAAATGAATCAGGAAGTCTTCACACTGGGCAGTCCATTGAAATTCTCGTTTCTTCACGCGGTTGATGTAATTGATTTCTCTGTATTAGTTGCGCTCGCACATAAATGAAGAAATTTATTGGCCGCAATAAATCTAATGTGTTGTGTATTGGACAAACAATGCGAGCCACTATTTCTCCGCGCCATTGTCCTCTCCTTCAAAAAGAAACTGTATGCGAGCCTCCAGGGAAGCCTCGAACCTTTTGTTCAGTGAGCTTTCAAATTTTACATAATCATTCCCTTACGAGGGCATGGCGCAAATTAAATTTGGCTTTGTTATATTCCATCAGCCGTATAACCGCAGGAAAACCATATTATTGTTGAAGAGCCTATCTAAAATTACACGGTTCTGAAAACTTCCAAAATCCACATTGAAAGCGAATTTCCGTTGAGTTGGAACGTTTGCCTCGTAGGTTGGAGGACAAGGAGGATCCTATCAGGAAAGGTCTCGACTCTTAGGGAATTTATTATGTTGGTGGGACTTCTTCAGCACGGCAGTCGATTGTCAGACATGCCTACTAACGCATTACTACAAGACTCCAGTGGGACAACATCAATATATTCGATAGGAGATCTTGTGTCGCATATTTGCTTAAACAGTTACACAGATGGAGGCCGGAGTAACTTGGTAGCTTTAGACTTCATGTTGTTCGCCCATTGTGCCACTACCTTTTTTTTCCCAAAGAACGGCAGGAAGATACCATCAGAATTTCAGCTATCTTATTGAATATGAACTGTTGAGTGTATAAAAAATTCCACACTAGAATTAATAAAAATTGTTCATTACACGATCGTAATTGAGTAAAGTGTCATTCTATCAACGGATTCTATTCTTTATAATTTCTATTTATATTTCTCATAAAAACATATTTTTCTCATATTACCTACCTATAGGTATTTCTCATAAAAATGAAACATACACCGATCTTAACCAGACGAAAATGTAAAACTGTACACAAATGAGTTTGCAAAGAACAATAAAACTCATTTTGAAGATTATAATAAAACTTCATTTTGAAGGGTATAATAATTACAAAACACGTTCAGTATCTTGTATTAAAACAGCTAAACAGGGCATTCTGAAAAGTAATTGTTGCAAGCTAAAAGTTTCACCTGAGATTATGAATGTCCATTGGAATGAGGCAACAGCCTCAGTGAAAGTTCGACAGATTAAAAATGATTGTTCCTGAGGTCCATATATGACCGGTAATAAATTAGTCGTCAGCTAATTAATCACTATCGCAAGCAACTTTATTACATCCATTAGCAATTGACTTTACAACTTGCAGCAGCGGGCGAGATGGCTTGTTGCCGCAATAACAATGACTCCGGATAAGGAGCCATCGTCAGTAAGATTTCTATCGTCCGACGTTTGAATAATTCTCGCAAAATTCGCTCCGAAAACGTCGAACCCGATAAAACCTCAGCAGTCGCGGCTTAAGGTGCAGTCCTGCCAATACAATAAAACCGAAATGCTCAATTGCTCACATATAGAATACCTACACAATGGCCATTTGTTTCAGGGTGGGGGCAGATAAATCTCGGTGGAGATGTGAAGTCAGATAGTTCCCTGCAATTATTTATCCGCGTAGACCCGAAGACAATCACCAGAGGTTCTAAAACAATAGTGGGCGTGGCTAGCAATCAATTGTGAATGCAGTTATTATGCATATAGCTGGGGTTACCTGTGCGAAAAATGCAGGTACTTCCAGCGTTTGATCGCGAAGAAAAATTATGGCTGCGAAAGCTATCCCACCCAGTTGGAACTTGAACGCGTATTAGCACTAATTGGTATCATATGTGTTCAGTTAATTATACGCGCAATTAAATGTTATTACATTGATAGAACACCGTTTTCAATTTTATTAAATTTATGTATGTATGCATGTAATTCTGAAGGGTTAACGTCAACATTGAAAAAATCAAAAAGGTATCTCATTCATCTGGTAAATGTTGCGAAGGACCAGAATATGCATATTAATTTTCCCGCGCTTTAAAATTAGACTTCTGAGACATACCAGTGGTAAGTTTGTTTACTCTGGCGCCTATAGCATAAAACTTTTGGCACCGGCACATTACACGGTTTATCTAGAAATAAATGGGCGACGAAAAAATAACTATTGTTTCAGAAACCGCCAAGGTCTTTACTGATGGATTGGCCTACTTTTGGAAAAGCTAAAAAATTACCTAGAATATATTTTCCCAAAAACGATGAATCGTCTGTCGATTGAGATTCATCGCCTCACTTTTCATTAATTCATTGGGGCAATCTCTCCACATTAATTCCTTTATTTGTGCAGTGACCCTTTTTATCCATTGACAATCTCGTGAGTTCCCTTTCGTAATGACTCTAAATCTAATCCGTTTCCTAGTACCATGGTTGCATCTAATAAGTTTTTAATTCGCCGTTTAATAACAACGCAATCATGATCATTAAGCAATTACTTGGGACGTTAACTGCCATTTATGCTTTCAACAATGGTTTTCACAACCATAAATTAAAGCCCAAATTGGTGCACGAATACTCCCGAGTTCCTAATTAATTCAGTCTTAGCCCTAATCGGACCAATCCATCTGAATAGAATAAACCGTGATTAGGAGATATTAGGAGTAATGCATTGTTGGCAAAATAGGTATTAATCTTTATGTACATATAATAATAAAATAGTCATTTTCAGTACTTATTTAATTTTGCAAGAATGAATTGCTTTTTATACTTTTCAAAACGAAGTGATAAAGTATGTTACTCTAATTAAAAATAATCGCAGATTTTTTTAAAATATTGATCCATGTTTTATTTTAATTTATTCGAGTTATTACCAATGTACGTTCGATGAAAATCGTTCGCGTTTGGTTTAAATGAGGATAATGTTTGATCAAAGTGTTACTAAATTGCAGATAAACACAATGAGGATGGAAGGATTGATGGAGGATGTTCGACCCGCAGTGGTGCATCTGCAGGGAGTGCTGCTGAATTTGATCCAGATGCTTTCCGAATCAAGTAGGTACAATATGCAATTCAATTGCAATACATAAAAAGGTGAATTAGGTACCGGGTGATTTTAACTTATGGCTTATTGATGCACTCGGGATGTTCGCGTGTGACCTACGTGCTCTTTGAACGTTAACCACAATAAATTCTTCCATAATTTAACACCTCCTTGTACGGTTATAGTACAGAAAAAAGTTGATATTTCAATTTCAAATTGGATTATAATTTTCGAACTCAATTATACGCATTATATGCATGATCCTTTATGGGCGGGCGACGCGACCTTTGAATTCGGCATGCCCGCTTCATATTGTCTCACCCATTAGCGTTCGTGCTAGTGAATTAATTAGGAAAATTCCGTGCATCATTCACGACATCCTGGCCGTAAGGGCAATTGGCGGCCGCCGGAATGAGCATCGCAGACGTTAAAGCGTGCCAGCGTTTTATAATAATAAGAGCCAATTTTAATGGCACGTCCGAGAACAACGCTCGTCCCGCTCGCATGAAAAATGTCCGTGGCGGTGAGGCGGGGATGGGGCAATTTATGAATCATTACCTTGCATGAGAACGGGCGTACGACGTACGCTGTACGTTAAGACAAAGCAGACATGAATGACACGTTGTAATTGGACGGAGGGCGGCGAGCACGAAGCCGAGGCGAACACACTTTGAACTTTCGAACATAGTACAAGATCACTTTTAGCTGATTTACACTAATCCATAATTGTAATATTGTAATCGAGTGTTGGCTGTCAGTGTTGAAGTTCACTAACAGATGGCGAAAAATACCGCGTTGCAATCTTTTGTTAGCAGTCGTTGTGGCTGTTATCTGTCTGTTAAGTCTTAATTAAGACGAATTATTTATGTAGATGTAGCATAAAGATTATTTTTAAGTTTAAGTTTCCTTGAAGTCAGCTTAGAGTGAAAATTATTGATTTTTTTTATTTATACCGAAAATCGTAACAGTTGTAAACAATTGTTGGAAACTTTCATTTCGTAAACCTGCGTACCTAATCAATACGTCTCCTATGTGCGGAACATACAGTCGACATTAAGTTTTGAAGCGCTTATAACGTTAATAAGTGGATGAGACACTGTACGTTTAAAAGACGAACTGGACTGGCGCCTTGGACAAATTGTAAGAGGTCATCATTGGATTTAAGTGGAGTAAAGCGGTGGAGTACTGTAGATAGGGATTAAAGTACGTACTGTAATAAGGATATGCGGTTACTTTGTTTGTCTGGTTCTTAATGATATTACATAGACAATTTAATCTGCCTTGAGACGCTTGACTGCCTGTGATGGTTTATTCCGGTGGGTATATAAATATGGGGGAATAACATCCATTATAGATGAAACACTGCATTTGATATGCGCAAATAATTTGTTTGATCCATAAAAATTACAAATCGATAATATAATTATAATTCGGCTAATTACCACGAGGCCGAAAAAATTAATCACTGATTTAGCCCAATAGATTTTGTTAATATAAATTTATCATTGATACAATGTGAAATATAATCTACTGGAAAAATCGGATTGTTATTGTTGTTATAATAACTCAAAATTTCATATAGTAGATAGGCCATCGCCATCAAATAACATTATTCAAGTGTGTCACCAAATACAGCGAATTATTCCCAATGCAAAATCTTTCGATGATTGAAACAGGTATTCAATAAAGCACACTCCAATTTAACTATTTACTAGTTGTAAACGCAAGAAGCTCGATGAATGGAATTATTTCCAGGCTGATCTTTGATCCCGAGAATCAATCACGCTGGTGGCTTCTGTAATAGGGCCAGACTTAATTGCCCTTGCAGCTGCGTGTAGTATGTTAAGCTGTAAGTCAAAGTGGCGGATGGACTTGCCGACATTGTTAATTAACCCTGGTTCTCGCGATGCATTCATTAATTTGAGAGATGAGGCTTCCGCCACGTTTAAATTCTTGAAGTTCATTCTCAATGGTGAAGGCTACAACGTGAATGGGGGTGAAATACACATTTGTGTGATTAATTTTGGAATTTGGATAAATTAGGCCTCAATTTATCTTACATAGGTACTTAACTTTGACACATTTGACTTCCTCCGGACATCTTCGACTCAAACCAATGTACTTCTGCGAAACATTCCAACTTGACCATTCCAAACGGATCGTCTCCCGCGAAGACGAGGAGATTGGAATAATAGCGAAATCCCAGTTTGGGATTTATACTGTTTGATATGCAGGTCGTACCCGTCCGGCGCTGGTATACAAGCGCCATATACGGAACACACCATGATTTACGTACGCAGATATTGGGTGTTTGTAAAGCGCCCGATACACCGCTTGGCTCTTTATCTTATCATTCTGTCGACTGGTGCCGGTGTAAGTCCGAGATCCCCAGACGACTTTACAAGACCGTGATATACCCGTTCTTTTTATATATCTGCTCACATTGCGGCCGCACCACCAGGTATCAAGGCCTTGTTGTTCTTGTAAAGCACAACGGGCAATGTCTCTATTTGAAGCTCGTCAAGTGGGTTCTTGTCCTTAGAACTTGTAGACACGTTCCGTACCTGACAAAATTTCAATGCGCTCCGGAGCGGGATCTCTGGGAACTCTTGTTATGCATCTGGGAGTGGAATAGGTTATAGATGGGCGATGATAATGTTGTGTAGAGGTACGCTGACAATAACATGATCAACGCAATGCCGTGCAATGCACCATCAAATACACACAATCGGAGAAAAATTGCTGAGCGTACGCCTCCGCCAAAAGCGCACCGAAAATCGAGAAATCGGACGCACTTTGGTGGAGGCGCCGGGGCATAAATTGCGACGTGCTGTTTTCATTATTTTCGTTAGAATTAGCGCGTAGTCATGTTTTTTTTTTAAATCTCCCTGGAATACATTTTATATACTAGAGTACTAATACTGAACTATACGGTACGATATATATTATAATATACATTTCATTATATTATACTGAAATATAACATACTAATATGGAATACTTTAACAATAAATAAAAAGCATTTTAATGCGTTTATAAAAATTTACTAAACAATATTGTGCTCCAACGGCAAAAAATAGTTGTACGTATCCCGAAACTCCAACTCGTAGTATCGCCATAGGGTTGGTCGGGGCAAACGTATTGACGTCTACCACCCGGAATTAAATTAATTGAAAGCAGCGGGACATCATCGGCGTGTATTATTTTATTAGCACTTGAACGGGAGCTCTCATGGTGCCTTCCTGCGGCGCGAAGAATTCATTTGCGAGACTTAATTTGTCGTAAAATGAGCCGAGCACGAATACTGCTCGGCGAGCTTTCTACCAGCAGCAACTTCCCTGGGAAAGGGTTGCTCACGCAATTAAGTATGTGGGGAAGGTGCCTATTTCTCTGGTTCGGGACCATTAGAGCGGGCGTGTGTCTATCAGCGTCAAGATTAGCGGACATTCCTGATAAAATTACGTTCTTCCGCACATTTGGCAGGATAGATCTGATGGTCTAAATTATGTTTGCCACCTGCTTTGAAGTTTCCTAAATTTACATGAAGGTATGCGTGCTAATTCCACGTGAGAGAGAAGTGAACAGTTGAGATGGCGTATTAGAGCCGAGCCTTCATTAAAGTTTCTTCTTGTTTAATACATAATGTTATGCAATAACAAAGTGGAGCTAGCTCTTCTCCATCTGACGTAGTTAATTCACTAAAAACGGGTGTAAGTAAATATATTTTACTTATTCATTTTAGCAGGTCTTTCTACTTAGGTATCCCTAAACGAATTTCTACTGATTGAACCAAAATTGCGCTGAGCGATGCTAGGCGATGGTATGTACGCGTAGCGTCGCTCCGCGAAGGTGCGCAACATGCTTAATGGAGCAAAAAGCGTGAACTCTGCGCGAGTGTTGAAATAAAACCTGTTCGTTTGATGAATTAGCAAATATTAGGCAATTAGATTTGTTCAATAATGAGGAGGGAATTCCGAATCGATTTCCAATATTGTATGAACTGCAATCCACCGATCGTCGGTTCCAAAGCCTTTGAGTCCGAGGAAATTCTCGCTTCCGAATCTCTTTCTGTGTAAACAACGCCATCGATCTCGGCGAACGATCGGACCGGCAATAAGGACGACCGCATTAACATTTCCGTCCGTTCCAAACAAGGAATCGGTCCGCGGCGTCCACACGAATTTTCGTCGATTATTTGAATATTTAAGCGGTTAAAGAGAGATTTAACGGGCGATCGGGGCGAAGCGACGACCGATGGAGATAGTTCTGGCGCCAAAAATGTTGCTGAGGCAGTCAGGTCTTTTATGGCGAGGCGAATGGGTATTTATAAAGAGGTCCAGCGGGCAATAAATATGTTTCACTTCTGCATTTCGCCGTTTATTATCTACCGGTGGAAAGCCTTTTTTATTATTATTTATTATCAAACGTCCGTTTCGTTTTCAACCGGTTTCCCCGCTGCGTCCCCCGACCCGACCAGTCCTGGGGGCCGCGGCCGCGCCACCCAGCCCCGAGTCCTGGAAAACGGACCATCGTTTAGTTTTAATTGCGATTAATTGAACGGGTTGTCTATCGCCCGATCGATCGGGTGGTGGATGGCTCGAATTAATCTTCGGTCTGCGCATTGCGTTTTTCATCCTCGGGTCGTCCATCAAGCGCGGCGTAATAACGGATGATTCATTTTCTGCGTTCGATGGGATGCCAAAATGTGTTGGGATTCGATTTGGATTTTGCAAGCTCCAACAAAGTTACACTTTCATGGAAACTCTCCAAAATATACCTACGAGATGTGTGGAATCATAGAGGAAGGCCACATCTGTGGTGGAATAAAGAGAATGATGGAATGGGAGGAATAATATGTTGTCTGGAAGAACCGAAAGGTGCGGTCTGCTTCATGCGGTTAACCGCAGCGGACGAACGCACTGCGCGCGCGGCCTCATTTAACATTATTGTAGGAACGGAAATGAATAGATTCAATTCAAATTTCTTGTCTATGTCCATGTCACTGAAGATGCGAGACCGATCGATCAAGCAGATGTGCGCGCAAATTGCCGGACCGTAATTTCAAAATTGGCCTGATCGTCGAATTAACGATGTAGTTTACAAACAATTTGGTCCGTGAAAGCGGTAACACCAGTGGGCTGGGGTTCGGGTACGCGTTTTAAATAAGATTCACGGCTTGAGATTATGATGTATGGGCGCTTTAAAACACTGCGGTAGCAGTCCGCACACAGGTGCGTGGGCTTAATATCTCTACATGCTGCTTAGCTTTTAAATTAACCGAGGGTAAAATATTATTATTATTGCCGCTTATATTTATACGTAGTGCGGCGGAGAGGACCTATTATCCTTGACGGTCTAACCGAGCCGCCTCTTACCACACGACTGTACGGACGCAGCTCGCCGCACCAGATTTGAACCCGTTTCATCCCCTTTTATGGAGACGCAATCCAATTAATGCAGTTTGTTCCAGCAGTTCCCGAACCACACGACCAAGGTTCATAATTCCACGAAGAAGTCTCTTCAATTTTTTTCAGAATATCCCAAGAACATTTTCCAAATTGGCCCAATAGGAGACCAATGATTTTCAAGACCTCTAACTGACATTTTGATGATGCTCTTCGGGGTTTTACCGAGTGGAACTTTATCGTTTTTGACCTAAAAACACCTAATCGTCTCCGAATTGTAACCTGGACGGAACCGAATCGGCTAGATCAAAAGGGGCAGCACCTCCAACCAAATCGCCCGACGTGCCGCCCAGCCGATATTCAATTTGGAAATAAACTGATAATTGGTCGCAATAAAACCACGTCCAAAGCCCATTGTTCCGTATTAGTCATGGGAATCGTGAATAATTACGGGGTATTATCGGGGGGTCGGATTGAAAAAAAAATCAGATAAATTTTAGGACCACCAACATAGGGCGACTTCGCGTTTGGCCAAACGGGCGTACCGTCCATTGTGCGTCGAACCGCCAATTTCCTCCGTCCTTGGGGTCCCACTGGGGGCGCGGGTTCGCTCTGGGGAGTTGCGCGCAAAATATCTCAATAAATCGGCGGTCATCCCCCTCCTCCCCATTCGCGGGACCTACTGGTTCTGAGCGGACGCAGAAACTTTCATCCTCTTACAAATTAGCCGCAATGAATCACGAGCAGCGGGAGGCTGCGGCCATACCAGAAACTGGTACCATTGGTCTGGGCGGGCAGGATGGGGCCCGTGCTCGGCACATGCTGCAAGTCAGCCCACGCAAATCGACTAGGAACAAAACGAAATCCACCGGAAATACGCTGTCAATCCGACTGGAAATTTCAGCGCTCGAAGGACCATTTTTTCGACCGCCCGTATGCAAATCCCGGCCGGCTTTGCATAAGGCAATAAAATACCGGATCGCTTGTTTATTAGTGAAAACACAACCATATGGTACCGGGAGAACCTGTACCGGCTCGGGCCGGACGCCTTTTTTTATCGGGCGCAGCCGCATCGAGGTGATTAACGGTAAAACTCCGCTCCATAATATGTATATCATTAAAATAAAAGCCCATCAATTATGCGGGTACGTTGTCGCTAGGATCGTGGAACCGGACCCGGGACCCTTTTCAACGCGACCATCCGAAGTATCATCGCGCCTCGGCCCATTCTCACACGCAGGCCGGCCTGTGTTTGGACCGGCGGTTGTCAGTCAGGAGAGCGGACAGGATAAGTGAGCTGCGGTCACACTCTATTAACCGCCTGTCTCTCGCCCTGTCCGGCCGACCCGGCATTAAAACAAAACGATAATTGATGAAGTAGTCCCACCGAAATGCAGATAAAGCCCTCGTCTACTCCTTCCTTCCAACTCCGAGCTGGAACTCCTTATCTCCACCCGTCCTTTCCATTATGACGCCTGATGACGGTACTTCTCCAGGTGATGCAGGAACTATTGTTGTGGACGTGAGTAAAATGGAGGTTTCAACGCTGCCACTAAATATTTCGGTTGTGATCTGGGTGAAATGGATTCAGCAGTTGCCAACATTGGTCTTACCCGGTGTTTAGCTACTGCTGAAATTATGCCGGTCGCTTAGGTAGAGGTTCAACGAGGCAATGCGTAGGACAACGGCGTAAGAGCACCTTCAACAGAGAGTAATATTGACCTCTCAAGGGTAGTATGGAGGTCGTATGTTGCTGTCGCCTCTAAGGTCTTGATCCCTGTGAATACTGTCCGCGCTACCTCAATACCCGCAACATAAACTGATCGTTCCTATTAGGTTTCGTGTGCTAGAAAGAGCAACACTTCCGTATACACCCAGTTGTCTGTTTCACCTAGTACAGGAAACAGTGCATCTTAATAAGATTCCAATGCCTACCAACATCTACTTTTGCAAGTGATAGGTTCGTATTCTCGTGAGAACCGGAGCGTAAGTCACCAAGAACAAAACCAATTATCGTTGATGGTCAGCCACCACCTTGGCCAGATGCCACCCACTGGCCCGGTTCATCCGCTCGACTATACCATCCGACTGTGGATGCAGTAGCGTTGTCCTGGGCTTGTCAATATCCAAAGAATTTGGCATACATCTTGGAAAACTTTAAACTGAAAGTTCCTCTCCTGATCAGCGTGAAGTTCTAACGGTACACGGAACCGGAAAATTTTCACCAGAACTTCCAAGAAGGTAACTACATTCTAGTTGGACGACCATACACTGCTGACCATTTGCTTAAGTTATCCATGGCCACTTGAATGTAGAATGTACTTGATTCGACTCTAGGAATGGTCCACCAACAGTGGGTTCTACTGTGAACAACAGATCTTCATGAATTATCCCGTGGTACGAATGACCACCTCATTCTGGTCTCCGGACATTTGTTTTCCCCTCCAAGAGTAGAGCCTTCCTGTGCATCCCAAAGTTGGCCTTCGCCCAAATCGTGGACATTAAATATTGTTTTCACCACGGCGAACGATTCTGTCGTCTTATATTCGATGGAAATCGCTGCAATCATCAGAGCAGGCAGTCGAGTTTGGGCTTCTTCATTTAAGTGGGTAAGTCAACGATCGATCTTCCACAGTGAAGTTATACGCCTGGACTCACTGCTATATTAATTTCAGGTAATAACAGAGCAGCTTCAGATAACCCATCCTTCAGTTATTTCAGTGTCTATTGACATTCATCTGTCCAGTCGTACCGCGATTTGGCCTCTGTCAACCCAAGAAATGGTAGGCTATGTTAGCAATCCCATCAATCTACCGTGTGATGAATAAGCTTCGTAGGTCGTGGTCATCCCTTGGCATAGTCCAAGTCTTCACTGTCGTTTTGTCCTCCAGGTCACTCGAAACGACCTCACCCAATATAATTCTCCAACTTCCGTAAAATGATATACTTCTTTGCGACTAACTTCAGGCATGATGCTTTGGGTACGAAATATTTCTAGAACGATAGTTGATTCACCCCGGAGCCTTCCACGTCTCCCTCGCGCTCGTACGTTGGATGTTCATGGGGAAAAGAAGAAAAGCGTCCTCTCCTCCACGGACGCTTTACACTTTGGTATACGTCTGGGGAACTTCCGCTCGCGATAAGGGGACGAACCGCGACGCTACTTATTGGGACGATACCTAAGATGCCTACTCGAAATATCTACGTATTTATATTTGGGGATACCTCATCATAATTGGAGAACCTCGACCTCTTTGGAGAAATCTACTCGGGTTGGCCATTGCTTACTTATGTCTGAAGCTCAACGCTTTACCCATTAAACAGACTCCGGCAAACATTAGGATTTTTGCCAACACACATCCTTCGGGAGAATACAATACAATTTTACAATATAGTGTACTCCAGACGCGTTTCGGTTTGACAATCACAGAATACACAAATCATCAGACCCCTGCCTCGAATACACAGATCATCAGAGCCACCACCAATGGAACCAAGACGTAATTCCGGATTCTTCTGGAGGACCCGTGCGCGATATAAATACAAAACGCTCCCGCGTGTTATAGATATAGATATATAGATTCACCAGTTACCAATAAAGTCGTTGGTGTTTAGCTCACTGCTGAAATTATGCCAGTGGCTGAAGTGGAGGTTCAAGGGGCGGCGTAGGACAACGGTGTAAGAGCACTTTCAACATAGAGTAATATTGACCTCTCAAGGGTAGTGTGGAGGTCGCATGTTGTTGTCGCTTTTAGGGGTCTTGATCCCTGTGAATCAGCGTTCTCTATGCAATGCACCTCTCACGACTTCCCACTACAACTAGGCTTAATTCGCGAACTTTGAGACAAATTGAGACCGCACGGACCCGCGACCTTTGGCTTCCCCGCTTTGCTGTGTAAGAAGTCCGCGTTATCATCGGCTTGCCTTCGTTTTCTTGCCCGCCCCATCAAATCACAATTTTTTATTCGGTAAACTAGTTGTACATAAACATTTTTCCAACGGTCCTCAATCTTAGTTCTAGGTACCAAATTACCCATCCCATCTCGAGTTATCTGTTGTCAAAATATAACTTACCAGGAACACAAAATAGGAGGTTAGGAATAAGAAACAAATGCTGATTAATATGTAACGCTTCCTGCGTCTGCATTGGACGGAGGGATAGCTTTAGAGTGTAGAATAAGTTACTCTGAGGGGATAGCGGCCTGAGTTTTGCTCTAGTGGAGCAAAGTTAAAGCAATGTAAAGAGTGACCGAGAAGTTAACATGGGTGCCACCGTGCGGTAGGGCGGAAAATACACGACGGTTACAAAACAAAAGATGTTTATTTACACCAGGATTGGAAACAGTACAATGGGCGATATAGAACGGTAATATCGGTGAAGAGGAAAATTGCTAATTTTACAGGTCGCTAGTCGGTGACAAGAAGACAGTTACGACGTAGTTCATCATTCGGCCGTCGGTGCAGTTCTGCATACGCGTCCGGCTGAGCGCAAATGCCATTGAGACTTAACAGCGGGCGGGAAAACTGAGCCGTGACGGGCCTGACTGTATTTCTAGAAAAGTGGGGTATAAATACATAGTCTGGCTTCATAAACATGTCTAGAGGTATTGTAATGTGTACCTACTTTTCTCGTAATAGTTGTTCTATAATACTTTATCCGATAGTGCACTCTAAAAACACCTATTGTCAATAAGGACCGACGGGGACAAAAATAACTCGGCCATAACCATTAGTATAACAACTTCCCATTTCCAATTTCTTTCCAAGGCTGAGGGAACTGATCGTCCCGTCCGAACGAACGTCGAGAATCACTTGTAATTGCATTGTGGCCGTTCGAAAGACCGACGGTGAAGCTCCGCTGTCCGCCAACATCAATTTGTTATCAAAGGAATAACATGTTATCAATCAATGCCTCCCTAATAACATTGTTAGGCGGATGATGGGCCGAACGTTAGATAGATTGTGGTATTGATCACAAGCGGCGCATACCTACGG
Source organism: Hydrochus callosus (assembly GCA_033557855.1). Taxonomy (NCBI): domain Eukaryota; kingdom Metazoa; phylum Arthropoda; class Insecta; order Coleoptera; family Hydrochidae; genus Hydrochus; species Hydrochus callosus. Next base: position 18,725 of record JAUIMY010000189.1, on the reverse strand, counting down.
TATTCGTTGCGTCGCCCATGGATCAAAGGGTGCCGCTGCTGGCCGAACGGGAAGAGTAGTTGCCGATTCACGCGTGCCACCGCCCACTTCTTCTCGTGTGGTAGCGGCGGCGGAAGCCAAACGAACTATGAGAAGCCGGACCCACAGCGGAGTGCGAATAGGGGGTCATCAATTTGTGGGGAGCTCGGGGAAAAATGGGGTTAGTGATGCCACGCTGTCTAATCTCATTTCCGTGCTTATGAAAGGAACAGGCGCGCTCTCGCGGGGCTTGGGAGTGCGGAGTCTTAGGTCATTTGTTAGTTGGTTAGTCAGGTTAGGGTTAAAACCACCTATCTCGAACATGCACTTATTTCGAGTTATTGATTGAGTGGGAATGATTGTGTCAAACTAATGTGCTACTCAATCAATAAATCGAAATAAGTGGAACCTGGAGAATATGTGGTTTTAACCTTAACCTGACTATCCAACAACTAACCTAAGTCCCCAAACAAAATAAGTCGATCCGCGAAACATGCGGATGATTTTTTCAATTGTTCGGAGTTTGATCGGTACTTAAATGGAGTTTCAGCATCCAAACTATTCCATTATTACTGGTGAGATTGATGTTGGCGTCGGTCTTCAGTAAACATGATCCCAACTTCATAATCCCAACAAGAATCCTAACGTATTGTTATTACGTCAAATGCGCACTTCTCTTCGTTATTGAGATATGAAATTCAATCAGAAGTCTAATCCTCGTGGATGAGGTAGTTTAATTGTATCAGAGACCGAATATCAATAAATTTCCAAAGATCAACGGAAACTTTCAAGCGCCACGGCATGATTCCTTAGCAAGTGTGGAATATACGCTGTCACTTGGCTTCGCCTTTCAGCTTAGATGTGGAATAGCACTTCCTATTGTTCGAATCCAGCGGATGGCTAATCTCGCCTTGTCTATTAGGGCGACTCCCACGAACAACGGACGGTATCTCCTGCTTTACGATCGACCCGTTTCGGTTTTCTTTATCGGCCCTGCTGGCACTCAGGCCGCGCGTCCAACATCTGAAATATGCCCTAACCGCGAATTAAGACGAATGGGCGTTTTCGCGCGCCGTGTAACAGGACCCGATGACAAAGTGCTCTATTTTCAGTCCGTATCTGAGCACCGTGGCCAAGAGCTGTTGTGGACGCTGCATGAGCCATCAGTCAGCGGACGCGGAGAGATTAGCTCTTGTCAGAGCCCTAACTTCCTGCTGCACTATTTCTCTGGCAGTCGCACCAGGTCGCTTGGAAAAGTTCTTGCATCATGTAGAAATCGCCATCACTATTAAAAGGCTTTAAAATTATTATACTCTTCAAAGCGAAGTTTTCTTAGAACGCACGTCTATTCGAATTGCTCAACTCCCATGGTCCATTTGCTCTTCTAATTTTAGTTGTTCTAATCAACAGAGGGGCATTACGAAATTGGAAGAAATTCGTTCCACGTCAGAAGCCCGCGAAGGTCCAAGGCTCCATGACTACTAAATTACAGAAAATTACACCTCCGAAGATAGGAAAACAGCTCATTGCAAATTATCGGCATTAAATGAGTGCCTAAAAATGGGCAAGCGAAACGAAAATGACTAAGCTCCGAGCGGTGCTGCCTTATTGACTCGGAGTGATTGTTTTATTGAGCCGGGGGCTCCACCGCAATTCGAATGATTGCGTTTGGGATTCCGTTCATTACTGATTTTACGCCATTTATTCGCAACATGGAAATTTCGCATCAGATTCCCAATGAGCCGTTCCTGTTGCGAAAATGCGGTATTTGGAGAGGCGCGCCTCAAAATGTTGAGGACTCGCGCAAGTATGTGCGTTTTAATTGCGGACGCGCGCACCTCAGTTTAAGGATACTTATCACGTCTTAATTGCCACTCGACAAACTGACCAAAAGGCATAAACGGTTCGCGAAGCACAAGATAAATATTTCAACGTGGACATTTAAATGGAAATTTCGCTTGCCGTTAGGCTTGTGGGACCGAAAGGGCAAAAATCGGTCGGGTTTTATAATAAACTGCCCGCCTTAAAAGGAGCTGCACGTCATAAGAAACGGATAATTCGGAACTGGTTTGCGCGCTCTTTAAGACTTAAAATATACCCCACAATCAAAGACCGGAGCGTTAGTGGCGCAAGATTTATTAGTCTATAGGTGCCACAATTTGCTCTTTTTGGATTGGGCTAGTTGTTGGAGGAGTGTGCGCCCCAAGCGCGATTGCAACTCGAATTTGTTGGCTTTCGCGAACAAGCCAAAGAGGAAAGAAATAAAAGAAATGTGGAAGACAGATAAAGTAAAACAAGGTGCAGTGCGACGCGACTGCTCGTCGCTTCCTATCCTATGCGCGCCTATCCTAACCGTTCCGATCCGAACCAATACGCTACAAAGAGTAGAGGTACTTTCACAAGTTCTTCAACATTCTGGAGTTTGGGAATTCCAAACCTCCCATTAATGGGGGCATAATGCAATGTTGCTCGAGGAGCAATTAATTAAGTGGATGGACAAGAAGACGCGTCTCGCCGATTGCATCGAACCAGTCCGGCTTGGAGATGCGATCGTGTGATAAATGTCCGAGATAGTGGATCGCCGCACCGCGAGGCCGACCTTTTTTGTATTTAATTAAAGCAATTAAGTGCCTCATATACAACTACCCTTGAGATAGGATCGCGCGAGGCGTCGATGGCTGACGGTTTAGGTGTGCTATTGAATTAAATTATGTCACCAGAAGGTAATCGGCGCGGGGAGTAATTAGGTGGTGGGTCGGGCCGCCGATCTTATCGGGGTGAGTGACAAAACGTTGCGTGACCTCACAGTCTGAGATATTGGAAGTGTGTATCGCCAATCTTCAGGCGGAGGGAAGCTGCACTGTTTATTCGAGCTGATCTAGTAAGCGATACAGGTGGCCGTTCATTGAATAGAGGCACGTTTGGAAATTTCGTTGTTGTTTTGACGTGGCACTTTTAGGTTTCTTCTAAGAAAAATAACCTCATAGATGTTTAATAACGAGGGCGTCAATTTGTGTTCTCGATCTCCCATCTTTCAATTTTATTTCCTCACAGTCATTTGTTATTGGTTATTGGTGCTTCAGTTGTGATGATGTTGCATTTTTTTAAAATTGAAAAAAATTTGTAAACATTAAATATGCTGTAGCCAGGTAACATTTGATGGCAGCAGCTTGTCAGGATAACACATGTGTTAAAATCTACAATATTGTATCTTTTCAAACAAAACATACAACTGCAAGACTAATTGACGTTACACATGACTTTTAAGTAACTTCGCATAATTGGACCAGCCGCTTAATCGGGACAATATGGTGTAGAATAGCCCCGAGGTGTCCCGATTAAACAGATAACACTGTATTTGGACATATTTGCCCGCGGGTCACACATAAGGACAGCAAGAGCCGCATGCGGACCGTGGGCCGCGTCTTGGCCAGTCCTCCGGCGGCCTAGGCCTAGGCTGTAAAATCCTACGCTCGCACTGCGTAATAAAGTCAATAGCAAATTAATTGTTGCCGCGATAAAAATCAGCGAGCATCCCGCGAGTGGAGACGCTCAAGTGCACCGACGCGAATGGAATTGTTAATAAGAGGAACTCATTGGCGCGCCATGTTTCGACATTAGTCGTAAACAAATTAAACAGTAATATGATATAAAATAAATGTTCCCTTGTTTCGCCATCTATGGTCACGGACAAAGGAAAGCGATTACAGGTATTTATGACGAAATTATGGAAATCACCTGCGGCCAGAGCCGGCGGTTTTTCTCCGCCGCCCGGCACAGGCGACGGCGCATACGGCGACCATTAATTTGTAAATTAACCGCAACTGAATGATATGGACGGCGCATTGAGCGCGGTCGCCGTCGGCCGGTGGCGTGCGGAACGCCACCATGACTCGGCGCGAACCGCGGACGCGCCGCAACGTGCAAGAAGTCCCGGCACGTGTCATTGGCATGGGCTCCATGCCCATCACGTACTCATTGTTAGGGGCCATCGAGTCGGACAAACGACCCGTCGTGGCCGACGCGAGGGACTTCTTTTTGCGCTAATAAGATTGATTGGCGAATGGGGATCGGTGGTTTTTCCCTTCCGGTATGCCCAGTCCGCGATCATTTATGGCAGGTTGCCAGTGCAGCTTATACCTGATTAATTAATCTCCGTGGTTAAGTTGTATATCCCCCTCCATTTTCAGCTGACTGAAATGGTCGACATAGAACTAGGTCTATAGTGGCTGGGCCAGGAAACCCTAGTTGTCAAAGCTAAAAGTTTGGTTAGGATCAGTTCTTTGGTAATGCGTGCACTGTTGCTCATCAAACGTGTTAGTTTGTTCGAGAATCATTAGAAAATTATGCGCCATTTTAATTTTTCTTGTGGGGAATAACACAAAATAGGTTAGAGTTTACGAAAGTAAGACGTTAACGATCCAGAAATATTATTTATGGTAATAATAATAGATAAAATAAACGAGAGTTGTAATTGACACAGGCAAAATATTAAATTTCGGGTAGGTAGCGTGAAAGCGCCGCATACTCGGAGCGCCCTCTGTCCCACTCCGGTGTCCACGTTTAGAACTAATTTCAAATAAATGCACCTAGAGCATCCTCAGCAATAATGTTTTCGGGGTGATAGACTAGCATGGAAGTGTGGATGGTGATGTGACGGTAAGAGGAGGGGAAACGTCTTTGTTAGGTTCCGGGATCTTGATGATGTTTGAAGTTTTCCAGGAAGGTGAAGTGACCTGACTGGCTTCTTCGAGTATCTAAACCAAACGACGGCGCCCCCTTGTGTTGGGAGTCGCGTTCTCTGGAGGAGGTGTTCGAAAATTGAGGTCTCCAAAGGTAGCGGATATCAGTGTGGAGACACAGTGGTAAAGGATGGGGGAGGAAGCGTTGGGGTTTGCCACATATGTGACGGAGACATACTGGGGTGGAGTGATATTTTAGGACTGGACGCTTTATAAGTGTGATACCTTAGGACTGGACGCTTTATAAGTGTGATCCAATTTCTGAAGACAACGCAACAACCAACCCAAATTGCGAAAACCTACGAGTAATATTTGACAGAAGTAGATATGTAACCGATGGCGATGGGGGAACTCCCCGGCAGCAGTAATTGTTTACCGCAGCCAGCCTACGCAGTGTCGAAGCCACTTGATTGCAGCCCTTCCGCGGTCTATTTTTACCCCCTCGGCGGTTCTAAAACGGGAACCGACGCGAATCACGGGGACGATCAATTTTTCAACGCGAATCCGTCGCCCTCTGACGCAAGCAGGCACCTTCTCTTCCGATATCGATTGGGAGCGTCCGGTGTCCTCGGCTGGCCGGCTTCGTTTTCGAGGCGGCCGCGGAGTGGAGCCGAACCCCTCGGGGTGACAGGGTTGTGATTAGGCGGTGCCGGCCGCTAATGGCGAACTTGCAGCATCTGGCGAAGAAAAAATATTAATTGCGGCTCGGACCGAGCGCGCATTTATAATGCATTCCTGATCGCGCGAGCGGCTCTCCGTTTACACGCATCATATGGGTACGGTCGCCGGGGCCCAGGATTTATTGTGGGGATTTTAATTTATTCAAAGGGCGCCCGCGGGCCGAATGCTCGGGCATATCTTATGCATTGGCCTGACACGGTACGCGCTCACGGGCGGAGGGGAAAAAAACAAATCACAAATATAATTACATTTTGATGGAATGCGCTTTCTTACACCTGACTGGAGAATAAGTTCGGGCTGATAAGGATCGGGCTCGGACGGGCGGCCGATACATCAATTGGTGGAAGGACTCGGAGGGACTGCGATTTTCGAGCGGCTGATTTAATCCGTTGCGAGAGCGATGTTGAGTGGAGTGTGGGGCGTGCGATAAGAGACGGAGGAGAGGGTCTTATCGCATGGGCCTCCTTCTGCTGATAAATTTCAGCACTTGCAAAAATTTACCTCAAAATTTCTGTGCGTGCAGTACCGGCGGTGCCGGTGGGGATAATTATTGCGCACACGGAGAAGGTGCAGGAGATCCAATTCGCAACCGGTATTTGATAACCGAGGCACCTGTACAGTCCTCATAGCCGGAGCTCGCCAGTGACCTTGAATCTAGCGCAGGTTCCTAGGCGGGCCAGTCCACCGCGCAGCTTTACCTCAGCGGCAAGTGTTGGCTGTGAGGTCTGTACCTATGTCTAACCCTGAATTTTTCAGGGAAGCACGTTTTGGAAACAAATTAAATAAAGGAATGATTAAGTTTATCGGCAACGGTTCAAGAAGTGTAAACGAACTTTTACGATGAGAAAATCTCAAAATAACCAAACAACTAAGAATACCCAAATGACCCGACTAATTATAATCGCCCAACTTTAAAATACACTGTAGGTCAGTGTTCGAAGATCGATACATCTGCCAAGTGTGGGGGTTGAACGAATTTATTTTTGATGTCGGCGGGCGGACGAGCAAAAACGCGACTTTTCAACGAGGAAGTAATTTTAAAGTAGCGAGTTACATTTTTACATGACCTTTCGCGTTTATAGAACTTAACGACAGCTTCCCAGAAAACTGCAATCCTTTTATGTTTTGAATTCCAGTTCTCAAGGCATAGTTTTGAGTAGGTGGTGTTTGCGAAGTGGAGCTTGGACCATATACAGGGTGTATCGACCGAACAAATTGAAGCGTTATCCATTACCATTTTCACCTGAAAAAAATCCCCAAATCTTCCCTTGTCAAAAATGAGCCTAGCGCTGTTCTGAAATGCAACTCGCCCACGAGATTTCCATGCACTTATTCCGAGTCATCAAGAAGCCAGCTCCTCCAAAGGCAAGAACAAATGTCCCTGTCCCCCCAGCACCTAACCGGCGACAAATCGCCTCGACTGCGTTCTAGAGAGCCTAAAGCCTTTGCGCAACGTTTCATTTACATGCTGAACACTTTTAATGGATATAATTTTCATAGGCAACTAACCGAACCATCAATAAACCCAAATTTATCGCTATAAACTTTCGGACAAGGATGGCTATATTTTTTCACGGGACCGGCCGTCGCTCGGGTCGTCGCGGGCGTCGCGACGGCGACGCCCCACTGATCGAAAGTTTTCCTTCCGCCCTACCCTTGGACCCCGGTAGCGAACCTGTAGTGCCAACCCAGGGGGAGCTAGGGTGGATTTTGGTAACACGTGCGGCCGCAAGGTGCGTGTCTATGTGAATGCTTAGGATTTTTTGTGACGGCTCGCGCCTCGACGGGCGGCGCGGGGCCCGGGAGGGGACCTGATGAGGGGTGCTGGGTCGGCCCAGTGTGCCAGCCCGACGGAAGACAGATAGCATCGTTGGGACCGGCTGGGCCGCACCCTCGACCACTGCCTCCTGGCTGGGCCCGACTGGGCATACTCGTGCGCCGGACGGGCATTGTTGCCCATTGTTCGGGTTCAGGTTGCCGTTTATGAGAATTGAATCGTGCATGTGTGAGAGAGCATACGTGATGGTTATTCTTGGAGTCGAGTTTCTGTCCGGACGCTTTGTGTCCTCCGACTCGACTCCAGTTGCATCTTGAAGCTTGATGCACCGGCGGCGACGACCCGAGTCAGTACCTACCATATACTATGTGAAGGGTGTTTCCAACGTTGTGGGTATATGGCTCTAAAATAACTGCGTAAATCGTATGTGAGGGTGGCCGTATTTCAGTTCCAAATATCACAAAAATATACTTGGGTTATTCTATGAATATACTGTGGGAGTATCGGATTATATACATCGGATTATTGGCTTATTGCCATATAAACCCCATAATTAATAGTTTTATGCATTTGTCTATATAGTCTATATAGTATACTCGTCTGTGGCTCAAGGAAGATTCCACTGTATACACTTATAGGGGGCACACCCAAAAGAACATAGCGCAAAAAAAAATATTTAAAATGTTACACTAAAAAATCAAGTTTGTAGGTCACCAGTGATCCGGTTTTGGTATTGCGAGGGTTGAAAGAGGACTAATGAATGGGGCAAGAACTGACTCAATGATTTCGGCTGGAAAACTAGAGCAAAAGCAGGACTTCCACCAGTGGCGTGACGCCCGTGGATGCAATGGATGCAGTGCATCCCTTGCTCAATCGAATTTTTTCTCTATTGTATTTGATAAATGATTCTTTTCATTCAATTTATTAGATATTGCACTGACTTCTACAACAATTGCAAAATCGGAACTGTTCGAAATTGCGTGACTCACCTGGAACCGTACGCTCTCAAAACTTTCTTTAATTGGTTCTTCTTTACGACCCAACTTTACAGTTGCGAAGATGATTCGGGTGGTCTCCCACGAGGATTTCCTAATGTAGGGGGTCAGTTACCTTCTGGAAAGTGCGAAGGCGAGCTTTCAAAAACATATAAATAATACGAATAAAAGCACCACTGGAAGCTGTTCGGCCGGTGGTTCGTTAAATTGTGGTTCGTTGCTGGAATGAAAAGCTTGGCTTGATTCAGTAATTTTTCACCTTATTTCCAAACTTCACATGAATTCCGATATTTACTGAATTCAATTTCATTTGACTTGAGAGCGCAGCTAGACACGGCACGCGGTGAAAAGAACGAGTTTACAGATTGCAATCATGGAATTGAGTGCTCGCGCTGATGGAAAAATTCCCCTCGTTCGCGCCATTCCGGTGAATTAAGCTAATCGCATTAGGCGACCTCAAGATGGGAATCTCAATTCAGATTTTACGGGCGCTAATTGGGAGGTGGCCTGCGCGAATTGAAAATGCCCGGCTAGATGGTGGGGCAGGCGGGCATTAAAAATTAGCGCGTTCCAGGCCGCCAAGTGACATGACATAAGCGTGCCAATTTAACTTTATCACGTAATTCTGATTTATAATGAGATAACTATAGATGACCGCATGCTTCCCGTTATTTCCGAGCAGTCCTGCCAATTGGGCCCTCATGCAGACGCGTCCGGCACCGAATTTATCCGACTTTATTGATATTGATAACAAGGGATAAACGGCGTCGCTAAAGATCACCGGAAGATAGCGCACGACCAGCGAAATGCGAATTGGGGATATCTTATGCTATTACTCTCTTTATTGCGAAAAAAGTACTAAAAGATGTGTATGCAGCGCTCGAGAGAATGAGAATGGTGAGGCGAGCTGCCGAGAATCGGCATAAAAAGCTTACATCTCGCGTCAGATTCATTTTCATCATCGACATCAATGTCGATGATGATTCAAAATCGATGAAAAATGAACGTTTTTCACGTCAGATGTAATTTTCTTTGATGATCAGCTCAAACGGCACGCAGCGGTGCAGTGATTGGGTAAATGAAGACGTTCGACCGTGTCGGTGGCGCCCGGGCCGTTCCGTTTCAATTAGCCGGCGATGAAGTGGCGATAGCTAATGCTAAATTAATTCCGAATGAGATGCGGGGTTTACGACGTGTAATTCTGATTCGCACTGCGCGCCCGAGCGGCTCGCGTATGAAAAATTACCGTTGGAGGTGTAAAAAGGCAACTGCGGTCAAAATAGAGATAAATTTGCGCCGCTGGATGAATTTAAAGGAGTGGAAATAAATCCTCGCACTCCGCGGGTGATCATTAATAATCCAAACGGTCATACTCGGCCCGTGGACGTTTCAATATGGCAATGTCGATCGGGCGCCCATTAAAATTTCTTCTCGTAATTAGTCTCAAAAGTGGACGCGGCGCCGTGAAATACGGCTTCATTAAAACTTTCAACACCTCTCCGATTTATAGGTAAATGAGAGCCGCGATAAAAACCGTGCCTTATGGGACTTATTAATTGGCCATTGCCTTTCGTGGCTTTATGAAAGCTTTAACGAGCACGATTCATGGGCTGCGGAGGAGTCCTCGGGCCCTGTTGGATGAGCGTCCTCCTTCGACGCGAAGGGCGCGCAGGATTTTTGAGGTCCGAATAATATTTTACACTCTCTGGCGAGAGTCTGCACGCGCCTCGGTTATAAATTGGGCTGGTTGTTATTACTCTGTGGGAATCAATTGTTAATTAGTGGGTCAGAAATCGATATTTGGAATATTCACCTAACCTAACGCAACCTAACATAACCCAACTTAACCTAACCTAGCTCAACCTAACATAATCTAACCTGTCATAACTTAACCTAACTCCATCTAGCTTAACCTCACCTTAGATAGCCTAAATTCACATAACCTTATCTAGCCCAGTTATAGGGGTCATTCCATTTATATAATTCACCCTCTGCAATGGGTAATTAAGACAATGTATTTACTCTTCGATCTGTTTTTTAGCACAAATGCGAAATTCGTTTCACATTTAGGTATATTCAAGCCATAAGTCAAGCAGCGAGTTAACTATTGTACTTATCAAAAAAAGGAATGAAAATAGAATAGATGTTACGTCAATATCACCTCAAGAAGTGTACGAAGAGCGTCAAAAGAAACCCACCAAACGAAGGTGAGATACAAAGTTGAATGGAGAGCGAAGCGACCTCACCTGTCGCCTTTTGAAAAAGCGGAACGATTTTAATTGATCTTGTTTGGGGACTCGAAAAAGTACCATAAATGCGGCGGGACAGGTTGGAGGATCATTGACAAGGTATTTAGTAATGTGTCAGGCTGGCTCCGGGACGTGATTTAAAAAGTCCATCCGTGAGCCGATAAGATGATCCGATTTATTCGGGGCCTTCTAATTTCGAAGAGCCTCGCTTGCCAGTCTCCCATTCAACCAATATATTCTAATCCTTAATCCCCAGTTCTCTTACACAATCGTCCTCTTCCAATCTATTTAGCGGAGCAGCGCTTTCCATTTTCAAATTGATTGGTTACATTCAGGGACTGACAATGTGCTGATGCTACGCGGGCTTCGCTTCTGTTTACATTTCAACATTTCACGTTGGACTTCAGGATTTGTGGAGGAAACTGGTTGGGATATTAGCCTAAATTGAGGCAATGTTTTACGTGTATGTCTTCCCATACGCCGCACCGCATCGCGCAAATTGGTCTACCATTTTGATGGAAGAGCATCTGCTCATTTATCATTGCATAATACCCATATAATCGTCACTGGATCAGTGTGTATCATCATCAGTGTATTGTTAACTGTTTGAGGGAGAGTAGGCCAATTGTTTTAGTAGGAAGAGGAAAGAAGATTATTGCACCGAAAAGGAAACAGCGGTTCAACGAATAAAGATGTGCTCATAACCTATTAAGTGAAGATATTGCGAGCAGGATGCATTGAAAATGTTCCAGGAAAAGTTCAGCAACTGCGACGGCCTAATTGTGGCTTAATGATACCTCAGGGAGCGAACAAAACGATGAAAAATTGTTGGATAAACGCGAAATTGCATGGAATTAAATGCGCGGCCGCGATTACTCAATAGTCCGGAAAGGTCATTTAGCGAATTTAATTTGTCTCTGTTATTATTACCATCTCGAGCGTGGGTGACTGGTGATCAACATTTTCTCCGTTTGATTTTGTTTTTCTTAATTTTGGTTATTTGATGTTTAAAAAAAGGTTACGAAATGAGGCCCGAGTTACAACCACAATTGTGCGATTGAGACGACCGCAAGATTTACGCCCACTGTAGAAATTGTCCATGAAAATCCATTTCAAGTCAGGCCTGTCAGAAGTCAGTTGGAGAAAATTGCAATGTGCATTTTGAAAATGGGAAAATGTTAGTGCAGTGGAAGTTAATTTCAAGTGCAATTCAGTAGTGATTGACAACTTACTCAATCATTCTTAAGGTGATTACGGATTCAATTGTTGCAATTGTGTTGGGTTATCGGGAGTGGTCTGAAAGTGAGAGCACAAGTGCTTAATGATGCTTAAGTGCCAAAACAACATTGATCTTCTGGGTACATCCCTTTCCAACTGTACTACCCTCTCAAATAGAAGATCAATGTTGGTTTGGGTCTTGAGTATCACTGAGAACTTGTGCTCTTACTTTTGGATCACTCCCGATAACAAAACCCAATTACTCAATCACATCTTCCAATTGGTTGAGGACAGAGGAGAGATAAGGCGTTCAATTCTAATACCGGAGGAATGAATGGTGTATAGATTAAAAATTTGCGAAACAATTGAATTTGATAGTAAGTGGAAAACGGGTTGACGCAGTAAAAGAATTGAATTTAGGATTCGCAATGATTATACGCCTACAGTGTTTTGCGAAATAATATACCTATGCCTTATCTATCATAAAAATTAATTTTGGTACACGTTCGATTACGTTTAGTTTTCCGAGATTAGATGGGGAGTGTCAATTCGAAAATTTGATTGAGAGAAAATATAAAATTAATTGCAATTTAAAATGAGCAGAGGTTCAAAGGACTAGCTCACATGTGAACGCCTTCCTTCTACGTATTCGAAATTCATGCGTATACGAATAATGTTCATTGGGTGAATTTCGAATACGCAGAAGGAAGGTGTTCACATGTGGGCTAGTCGGAAGTTTTGCAGACCATGACGAAGAAAAATGGCTGTCTAGTGAAAAGTACGCCTCGGGCCAGTTCGCTTACAAAACCAGCGTCAAGAGCATTATGCGTCCATGGACAGTACTTAAGGCTTGGGTGCATAATGTCAGCGTGCATGTTCGCATCAGCAGGTATAATTTATTAAGCGTTCGGCGACGTGAATGGGCGTTTTATTTCATAAATAAAAACGGTTTTGACTCGAGGTCGCCGCCGACGTGTTTTATTCGTTTGGAATCGTTCATTCACTAGACGTGTCCATTGAGCCGTTCCCGTCCCATCGATGATGGGAAGATATTGGTCACTGCGAGATAAGCTTCAAATCATCGTTATTTTTATTTTTGCTGCAACCGATAAAGTAGGGCTCTTATCAAGGGGAGAATATTCGCGCTCTATAAGGTGAATAACTCAACCGCCACCTTCTAGGTGGCGGTATCGGCGTTCAGTCGGTACAGTGCTAGGTAGCGTCCGAGGTGGCGTCTGTTGTTTGAGAGGGAGTCGGCTGCCAGAACAAGTAACAATACAACAAATAACAAATAACGATAATAGAGGTTCTATTTGAAGCTCTTCCCGGAGCCTCTGACTCTCCCGCTCGTGAATCAGGGGTCCCGCGAGAGCACGACCCACGGATCAAGTGGTCGTCATTACGTGTAATACCCGTGCTTGACTTCTGCTGCGACTCCAATTTAGATCGGACCGTTCCCAAACATCAAGGGGAATTGCTTCGACTGTGGGACTGACGGGCAATGAATCTACTGGACGAAATTAGTGGTGTCCTCTAAACCTGACTGTGGGTCAGGTTTTGTGGAAATTATAGGACAGGTGCTGTCCAAGGATTGGAGACAAGCGTACACTTGTCCGCAAGTTTAGGACGGTTCTGTATCAACAATTGATGATGGGAACTGGCATGATTTCACGTCGTGGCGGGAAGATTGTTGGTAGTGTCATTGACAAAACTCAATGGCAGTGCGTACCCACAGTCAGCGATTCAAGGTGAGTCCAGGCGGGTATCTGTTCGAAGTGAAACGATTTGAAGCAATCGAGAGGAATTGTGGCCCAACACTGAGTCGGGCGCTCTGAAAAATGAGACAGCCTTCGCTCCAAAATCAACTCGCGCGAGGTATAATTTTCCTGGTCCGGTCGTGTCGAAACATTGTCAAAACAAAGCCCGCCGTCACGTGTGGGCATAATATCCGCTTAATTGCATAATTCGGGTTCTGGCGGCCGCCGCGCCGCGCCGGTTTCGCCTCGAAGGATGGGAGCGATCGGTTCTTGAGTCCGAGTTTTCCCATGCAACCCGGGCATCGGGGGAAAGGAAACGGGCACACAATCGGCCCATAATTCAGGCATTTTATACCTCCGAACAACAATGCTCCTAGCGGGTATTATAAGAGTGACATGCTGGGACGGTCATTATATTAATGCAGGGCATCCGTCGCGCGAGCCTAGCCCACGGAAAGCTGAAGGGGGCCCACGCGGCCGACAGGACAGCCAGCACGGGCCGCGTTGGCGGCCCGACCATCTGGCCACCTCGGCACTGAGTCCATTCAGATAAGGACGCGAATAAAGGCGATTTGTTGGTCTGGACATTGGCGTCCCTTTTCTGGATGAATTCCGTGGGTTAATCGGGGGGGGGGGGGGGGGAATTACCAAGCGACCCATCGCGAAGCACCGCGCACCCTAACGATTGGGAGATGCCCGTCCAAAAGGATGAAGATCTACGCGGATCGCGGATGAAGTCGAACCGCAACCTCTGTCCGCCTCAACCCGCCCCTGAACTCATATTTTATTCAAGTCCACCAGCATCCCGCCATCTCCGCACTGATTGGCTGTTAATTTATATTTCTGTACGTCGTAAATCTCAATTAACAAGCGTTGAATGTGATCTAATCTAAGGGGTAAGTGGTGAGTTACAAATCATGGGACGGCGAGTCGGACCAGTTCCCCCTTAGAACGGACCTAATGGAATTTATGAATCGGCATTAAATCCACCCTTGTCTGAAATCTGAAATAGGGGATTGCATTTTCTAATTAGGGCATCCACAACTCCATGGCATTATTGTGGTCTGGGTGACAACAGGGGTTTTACCGTGTCCGACAACCTTACTGAAGCTGCGATCTTACCGGTGGCTGGCGTTGACGGTCACAGATGAGCTGCGTGGGGCAACGGCGTAAGGATACTTTCAAGGTTGTTCTGAGTTGACCTCTCGAGGGTAGCGTTTGATTCGATTTCAGTTCATTTTAAGATTTGTTGCAGTTATTTTTTATCTTCCTATCACCATCATGAAGATCACCATGGTTTCACCATTATCTCGCATAAGTATAGATCCAGCCAACTGCGCTATAAAGTTGACTCGAATTAGAGAGAATCTTGTGAATATGGAAGAAATAACACTCAAACCGTCCATAACACTCTTCCGGACGTATTATCCTCTGACAAGTTTCTCGAGGTTACGAGATTGCAGCACACCAAAGTCCTGTCGATCTCCGAGTCGTTCCACCGGCCAGCCTTGGCAGGCGTAAAACGCACCATATTTCCTTATCATCCGCAAACTGAAATAAACGAGTCGCCTATTGACAAGTATGAGATTACCTCGTCCCACACGGAACAATCGGATCTATCCGTGCACTATACGTATGCAAATGCGCCGCGGCCGTTAAAACAATGGTTCTAGCTCTCCGGATGGGACGCTTTATTTCTTCGCTTGGTCGTTCGGGTTGTTGGTCGCCGACCGCTGGATCAAGATCGCACCTCGCACCCACTGCTTAACCTTGGAAGTTGCGGGTGTTTGCTTCCCTCGCCCGCATCTTCATGCCTATCGTGGCAAGCGCAGACTTGTCCTTCACCACCTCATCCACTTGTTCTTCACCATCTGCGTAAACCCCAAATGTGACCACTATTCATCATCATCATACCGGACAACTACCAAAGCGAACTGATGTTTCCCTGTGAGGTGTAATAAGTTTTCTCCTCTGCGCTTTTACGCTTCGGTGTGGCAGCAGAGGGTCTTGTGAAATGTTTCTACCCTTCACTAGAGCCAAGTGGCCCATTGTGCCCTATTAGACCACTTAGTGTCGCCACATTGCCGAGGTGTAACTTCCTATCATAGTCACCTTTACCGTCTAGGGTGATCCATACAAATAAATATGCCCTAAGTCGACAACATGCTTTTCAAGTGACAATGAGAATAGGTAGTACTAAGTTCCATATCACAATTATAATTAATTCGTTGTTGTAATACCATGCCTTCAAGCTATCAAAAGGTTCTTTTACTCCCTGCTGTTTGCTTTTGTTGTCCAAGGTGTTTAATTATCACAGGCTCGAACGTAAATTACCCTGACACGTCAGTCTTCGGTGGGAAATTTAAGACGGGCAGCTGATGTCATAATTGCTTGGCGAATTTGCATTTTGAGCGAAACATCCAATGTGATTAACCTTAACCGGACGAGGCGATCTCTCTGCTACCATTAAGAACTTACACCTTTCTTATGGTGTTTCGTTAAAGTCGATTTATTGTGGAATTTTTCATTATTCATCAAGGCGTGTGCGTTATCAAACAACTACATACTCAATTTTGCCACCCCGCACAAAATCTTGAATATCTACATACTTGAAATTATACAGGGCGTCCCACAGCTGTCGGCTGACGAGGACAGTGGGCCAGAAGAATTATGAGTGAATCCTCATTTTCCATCTTACCTAGTAACTGATTTACGAAATGACGCCATCGGGGCAACCAACTGCGGCGAACTAGCGACCAAAAAGGGGCGCGTCGTTGAGTTCCGATCTGGGAGTGGCCGCCGCTTTCGCTCTAGTTTCCGCACCGAGTTGCCAACATGTCTAAAACCACAGACGAGTATACTATACGTATACAGTATGTCCACGGATTGACCTTACAAGAGGAAAAACTATTCCCTACGAAATATTCTTCTAAAATTAAAAATAATGCACCGTCTCTCTCTAATAAATAATGTTTCCCGGATTTTTGAGAGCCCTGTACATTGAATGTCAATTGTTTTCACGGCAATATCATTTTTTTGACAAGCAAATTTTTTTATGAAGAATGACTTTTCTTCGTAAAATCAAAAATAAAAAAGTTTTTCCTCTTGTAAAGTCAATCCGTGGACATACTGTATAGGTCAACGATCTGAAACGCCGCAAATCGAACTGGAGTGTTCGAATATAGGTGAGCATCGTAAATCATAGGGAAATGTGCCGTAAAAATTTCAAACACGTCGTAGGTACCTACATTAAAACTGCGGCTTGCGCGCGACCTGCAACTGGAACTAAATCACTAATCCAACACAAAAGGGTCGCGGTCGTATGCGCTTAAGCCGTGTCCGGCCGCGGTAATGGCGCTTTAGCGACCTTATCGAACAATGCAATTAATAGAAGCACCAGGGCAAAACAATACAGCGCAGCGCTCGCGCCCCAAATAAAAACCGCCACCATATCGATATTCATCTCCTGGCCGGCCGGTCTTGCTTTATTACCATATTGTGTTAGTTGCACCAGCTCTACGGCGATCTTATAAAGCGGGACGCCGCGGAAAGGGAAAAATGCCCTTTAATTTATCGGCGTTTGTGGCGAGGGCAAACAATGCTCCGCGCGGCCCGCATGCCTTTATAGGACGCCCTATTCTTCTCCTATTGTGGAGGAGCTCGCGCTTCGAGCCGCAGGTACGCCGCGCCACCGGCCGGGACAGTTTGAATATTATCATTACGTATTTACGGAAGGCCGAATCAATCATTCCCAATTAAAATTCCCCCTTTCGCGCCTTGCGCCCGGCGCAACGTAGGCTCTTTGATTGTAAGTTACGAGCTGCGAATTAATGGGATGGTAGCGAACACATGTTCGCTTTCCATCGAGGAAACCTAAGCAGATTCCAATAGAAGTGGGATGAGGTGCTGAATGGAAAAACATACTCAACCTCGCGGTAAAATTTAAACGCGAACGTTATTATTACCTGAGTCAGTTTACTGAGTCCCCTTTAGAACTAAGTCCACGGAGAGTGCACACCTCAACGAAAAGTTTATGTCAAAATTTTCATAGACCAAAAATTGTATCGTAGTCTCTAGAGAGGCCTATCGTTTGAGAATTATACATGTCAGATTCGACTATTTATGCCGCAAAATATTTCGATAGGTCTACTATAGTAGATTTAGTTACATTGCGCAACCACCTCAGATTATGCTTTATAATCAGCAGATTTTATGTTGTGGTGGCAATGGAAGACTTGCGAAACGGTTAAGATGCAAGTAACCACTTACCTAGTTAGAATCAACAAGTTGTGCATTTTGCAACAGAGCATTGGAAAGTTTCCTCCATCGAACGGTTTTGAGTATTATGGAATTCCAGGCAAGGTGCTGCACAGTTCAAGTTATGCACCGCGCCCCAGGGAGGAAAGTGCACAATCGGAGCACATTAGTTCGACCAATTGATAGGTCTAATGAGTTCGAGCTGAGCTCCGTTGAAAGATAATGCGCACAAAATGTAAATTCCGATCTGTATTATATGGTAAGCGAGCACGGCACCACTTAGATGGTGAACTATTTCGCTGTCGGCTCATGTCAATCTCTGACCATAGAACACAACTTGATCCACACAGCAAGACCCAGATGTCCGCGACCGATCCGAATCGATCTGACGTTCGGGATTTTCAAGCCTCCTGGTGCTGGCCTAATGCTTAGTCATTTGGGCATGTGGAACGGTAGTTGAAATGTTCATCCGTCCGACTAAATGAATTAATATCAGGCTATTGATTGCTGTCGAGCGCGATTCCACGTCAAAAACAATATACTCTGAAAACTTCGTTTTGAAGAGTATAATGATGGTTACTTCGCCACTGTTATTTCTACACTTCTTCATCTACAATAGTGTGCATTTATGAACTTAAGCATCTACGTACAGTGAGCATTATACAGGGAGTTTCAGAAACAAATGCGTAAATAAATGTTTCGTGTGTGCAAGTGCTCTAGGCAACGCGCATCGTGAATAGGCCTTGATTCTCAGCAGCTCGCCCCACTATTCTCATTCTCCTGAGCTCCAGCTGAGCGCTGCATGACATAAGTAGCAGGGTGTAGACTGTCAATACAATGAAAATGAGAGGTGATAATCTAATAATAAGCGGGAAATTCAACTTGGTGACATACATTAACGACTAACCAACGCAACGCAACCAATTCCAGGGAAAGGTTAAACACGAAAACAAACGATCCTCACGACAAAGGCCCCTACAGAACTAGAAATGATTAATTGAAATGTACACATTTGGACAATCTCGGAGGTG
>JAUIMY010000188.1:0-59789 GCA_033557855.1 Hydrochus callosus | reverse complement strand
CAAAGATTGGCGTGCATTGTGGGTGGCGCACCACCCACAATGCACGCCAATCTTTGTCGTTACGGCAACCATACTAAACGTAGTCGGATTTTCAAAATTCGCACACCGTCGTAAAGGGGAAGGATCGTGTTAAGTTTAAGATGTGTTTTCAATTGTTTTGCGCGTTCCAATATGGCCGCAATTTGACCTTGAAATTTAGGCGAGGCGATTGATTGAACAAATAACGTTATCCAATAAAATAACGATTTGATTTAACTCCCAATATAAAAATTGATGAGAGGGGCTGTTTTAAAATTAATCCATCGCAATTAAATTACAAAAATAAAAATTTACAATTCGCTCCGAATAAAGAATAATTAGGGATGGAACTATTGAATCTAATTTTAATTGGCCTACAAAGTATTACCTAGGAAAATGATGTATCATTATAAATGTAATGGAAATTGTGTCGTTATCACGTTATCACTTTACGGTCATTTTGCCCAAAAATTCCTCAATTTTATTGCAGACGCGTACGCGAATCTTTTAGTGCACACGGTGGGTGGTGTAAATTGGAACGTCGACTCTAGAGCGTTGATATACTGCTTCCACTTGCATTTAAATTCATATGAAATTGAATATTCGGAATAACGTGCAGGAAGAGCGCATTTCAGCGAAAGATTGAAGCCAATTTTCATAGTGATAGTCCCATGAATAGGGAATTGGAACTTGATCACTTCTGTGCATTTTTCATGGTGATATGGTACGTGTAGATTTTAAGGGAATAAACTTCAGCCCTAACGCCGGAATTATAATAAATATATTTGGGTAATCCTTCTTTAATAATGCCATGAATAAATTAAAACTTCCACGGGGAGATAAGGCTTCGAAGCATAAGAAACATAAAACCTAAGAATTTTTAATCATCGTTGGAAATTTTCCATTTTCAGATCCTTGTTTTAAAAAAATCTTATTTTCAATTAGTCAATTTTTATGAAACACATATCCATGTCAATGTGCAAATTAATAAAATAATGATTTAAAATAATTAAATTTGATTAATAAATTATTAATCCCAATTCCCTTTGCCCTTTAAAATCACAAGTGGTAATTCAACAAGCCGGGGCCCAATTTCCACTGACCTTACGCTTCGAGCTTGCGATTCTCTGGTCCCTAGTCCCTTCGGCCTCCCCTGGGATCCTGTGGAACCACAGGACGATTCCTATGCTAATGTACGTGAAGAGAAGGACGGAAACTGGCAGGATGAACTGGAGGAACATAACCAAGTGGGTGTATGGTCCATCCCAGCTCGTGTTGTCACTTATTATGGTCCAATTTTCCATGCAGTAATACCTGGTGGATGAAAGGTTTCAGAATTACAATGAGAAAATTTAGTCTTTTTAGCATCACTAAAACCACAGGTTTAGGTGATAACGTCTTTGGTAAAATAAATCACATGCAGACCACAATGTGGTCTGCTTAAAGTGTATGCAGTTCAAGCAAATCTCCGTCTGTGGTGACTGGAAGTGAAGCAGGTGGTCTATTATTCCCCGTCCAAAATTAGGAGACTTCTCAGGAAACTTGGAGGTATTCGATTTCCTGTCAAGGATCTCATAGGGCATGAGGATGAGTTACGAGTTTACTCAGCGGGTGGTGTGTTTGTTTAGGACAGGCTTGGAGCTAAACTTCGTAGGATCTTGGGGCAGACTAAATAAAAAGACGTCTAATGACTTAATCCGATAAAAGGATTGATTTTTTGATGAATTTTTTTCTGGTGTAATCACAAAGATAGGAACAATTGATATTGCTATCAATGCAGTGGGGGGTGGGGCACAATGCGATGTTCCTGACAGACGAGGGAAGGGCTTTGAACTACCACTAACTGGGAGTCGATGTCCTGTAATTTCGTAGCAGACCCTCTCAAGTAAGAAATTGTTTTTGTTTATGATAACCAGTGCTTGCTCAAACCTCCTCGTCGCCCTAGGGCAGGGTTCTTTGATGTGCCTCCTTTAAAACGAACGCCCTTTCAATTTATATCAAATACGAAAAAACAAAGGCGACCTAAACTAGTGTATTGAAATCAAGGTTTTCCAAGCGAAATTTATGGCAAGTCAATATTTACTAAAAAAATTTCAAAGGGCTGTCCAAGAATCGTCATACTTATCGCATTGTTGATGCCAGAGTGTATCAGGCTTCTCCACTGTTGAAACTATGGCTATTGGGAGTCCCACGATGGCCGAAAAGAACCAAATGCTCAGGATCGCCGTGGTGGCGACCCTTTTTGACATCCTGGGCTTCAAGGGCCACATTATGGCCAAGTATCGATCGACACTGATCACGAGCATCGTGTAAGCACTCACGAAAACGGTTAGGACTTGGAAATGGTTCACTAGGGGGCAAGTGAAAGCGCCGAAGGGCCAGTAATTCTGGATGTACTGCACCGCTGTCACTGGTACGCAAAATATGGTCATTAGGATGTCCGCGATGGCCAGGTTCATGATGAAGTAGTTGGTGACGTTCCTCATCCTTGATGAGGAGATAACTATGTAGCAGACTGTGCCGTTTCCGATGATGGACACGAAGAAGATGAGGGAGTAGATTGTGTAGAAAATTATGTCGACTGTGCCTACTGGTCCTTCGCAGCTCAGGGTCTCGTTGGTTGAGTTGGTGGAGTTTAAGGTTGTTGTATCCATGTTGTGTGTTGAGTTTCAGATTTGGCACAATTTAGTCGAGTTGATAATTTTCCAAGTTTGTTATAACTTTAATCACACTTGTTGGACTGGGGTTCATTGTGGAATTTTTTTTTACTATTGTCTTCGAAGGAACTTCTTCAAAAAGAACTTTAAACTAGTCTCAATTTTTACACTGTGTTTATGTCATATTATTAATTTGCTCGAAGGACCAAATCGCCACAATAATTATTAACGAGTTGGATTGAGTTCCACTGCACTTTCACACCCCCACTTGTTACTATCTTTCGATTCCAACAACCGAAACCAACCCCCAAAGTGTAAGGGATCCATTCAACTTCTTCCGGAAAGTTTGCAGAAGTTTTTCCCACTGAGGCTCGACAGGTGGTCTTGGGCTGTTGCTTGCGTTGGATCAGCGTGAAGGACTATTCGTCCTGGCGTCGGGACGCGCGTCCTAAGTCCCGCGACGCCTGCGCTTGTTAAATAATGCGTTGGCCGTTTGTATCGTCGGTTGAGTGGATTCGAATTGAAAAACGCACCGATCAGGACACGAAGCGACATTTCCGGGTCAGCGAGGGCTTTGGGGGATCTTCCCAAGTCCACCGGAAATCCGATGGACCTTACGCGATGGTTCCCTGAGGAATTATAGGCATTTGCGATGGATTAGCATTTTGATGTTAGTGTTTCCGACGAATTAACATCTCGATGTTTCTGTTCGGATGGAATAACATCTTGGTGTTGGCGTTTCGGGTGGATTAACATCTCGGTGTTGGTGTTTCTGGCGGATTGGAGATTGACATGTTGATGTTGATTTCGATGTAAATCCCAGTTTTCCTGGGAAAAATAACACTTTATTTTTCAGTGCGCAGTGCAATAATTCTAAACCGGCAAAATGCATCAATACCTGTAGGCAACTATTCGTGCGGAAACGGGCAGAAATTTCCGTGAGAATACATTTAAATTTAACCAATTAAACTTCGGAATATTTCATCGTTAACGCACAAAGCGAGGATTTTTTTACAGCTGTTTATGAAATGCCCGGGAAGTTTATTAATAATTTCGCATGAGATTGAAAACGAGTGGTCGGCGTGACAGATTTCAAATTAGATAAGTAACGAGGGAATATTTTCAGGAACATTTAATTTATTTACTTCTGCAGGAGTTATTTTTAAAATGGCTCGATAGTTTACTATTCCGCATGGCTACTATGCAAGTGGAGACTGATGTGTGGCAATTTAGGGAAAGACTCCGGAGCTGCGGGTTGGGGAACAGAGCTGTCGATGTAAATGATCAGTCTTCGTTGCTCGAATTATCTCCTAGCCCTTTTCGCCCCTCCGAGGCAATCAATTACCCGCGGAAAGACGAAAATTGCCCTTCGGTCGCGCCAAAAATAAGTTCTGACATCCAATTTTGAAACTGCAGGGAATTTCAATAAAAACTACCCCTTCTTGCCTCACCGTCAATTATTCTAAGAGGCATTTTTACGACTGATCCCCATAGGTGCTGTTGATACAACGCAACTAATGGTTTCCTTACGACCTCTTTCTGGGTTAACTGCTGCTAGATGTGTGATGCCCCGACAGGACCGAGTGATCCTACACAGCGTCAAGACCCCACCCTCTCCGCTAACCCTAAAATAATATTGATGGGGAGCAGGGAGGTACTTTCCATCAATATTACGTGGGAGGACATAAGAGCTGTCATCCTTGCACGGTGGAGTAGCCCTTTCATACCAACGAGCTGCGAGAAAAGCCAGCTCCCCGGAAAAGTCGAGCAAAATGGTTTTGTAATCTCTAAAGTCGTTATTATGGAGACCACTTCCACCCACC
The DNA here is from genome assembly GCA_033557855.1 of Hydrochus callosus. Lineage (NCBI taxonomy): Eukaryota > Metazoa > Arthropoda > Insecta > Coleoptera > Hydrochidae > Hydrochus > Hydrochus callosus. The sequence goes on along the minus strand of JAUIMY010000188.1, from coordinate 55,291 downwards.
AGTGATAAATTATCCCGTATTGAGCTTCTTGCCAATGTTGGCGTTCAATTCGCAGCGTATACGTTTTGTAAAAACAATACAATCTTTTTAAAACTCTATTTTCAAGAGTATTAATGAGAAATTGTATGATTCATTAAATTCAATTAATGAAGAGCTAGGTATTTAAATTCGAGGACTTGTATTTTTTGAGAGGGCGAAGCAACTTTGACAGTTTTGAAATTACCACCGCTTTTTAAAACACGTTGATTTTTGGCTTAAAAACCCATTGTATTCTGTGAATAGGTGTCTCGAAGCGGTCGGAAATCACCATAAAAACATTTACGCTCCCCCCTAACGAAATCCACCTAATACTGAATGGAAATTATGTAAGCAGCCATGCATATTCGATGCGGGATGTAAAACTCGCATCAACTCCGCTGATGCATTTTAACGAGCGCTGTTTCTGGTCTGCAAAAATATTTCACAGGATTTCTGTTGCGTATTCATCGCGCCAGGACGGGAATTGAATCCCAGACAAAGGGATTTCCCGAATATGGATGTAAAAGTGCACAGCGGCGTCCCTTGTCCTGTCGCAAGGGCCATTTCGATCCGCCCGCCCTCATTCTACTTTTGTGACGGACAATTCCGAAGAGCGACAGCTGCCCAACCTGGTTATGACTTGAGCTGTAATCCTGTATTTGCGCAATGTTGTTGGACCAAAAGCACATTTTAGGCGTCGGTCGGTTGATTTCGGTGCGGCGGGGGATTAATGAAAATATTTGGGGTGGAGACCTAAGACAACACAAACAAGTGGGAAATTTATTTTGGGCGGAGTTCGTACGTCAATGATGCCTGAATTCAAAGTGCTGGTTTCAAAAAGGATTGAAAAGTCAATTAAGAACTTTTTTTTTGCATCGATGGCTTTAAATACATAAAGGAAGAATTTCTGTGAGGGAATAAAGCATTCCGGCGTATTCAAGATTTCGTTTGGAGGGAGGGGGGTTGCTAACGGGGAAAAAACGCAAAGTGTTGGATAGTCGTGGAATTTTTCAGGTACATATTTGAGCGTTGTTGCAAATATTGCATGGATTTATTCGAATTGAAAATGTCACCCGATTTGTCAGTCACGATGTGTGTAGAGCAGTTATTTTTAAAAGGGGTTAAATCTTTGGTTTAATCAAAGGTTAAATACTTCGGAAATCGTTTCATAGCCACAAAAAAAAACAGGAAAAGTAACTAAGTTTAAAAATTACACTTACTTTAGAATGGAGATATTACACTTACTTTAGAATGGAGGAAGTAATCACAAAGTGAGGAGTACAACGTAAAGGAATATCAACGTATTGAATTATTTCCTAGTGGCTTAATGTCCGGGTACTTCTGTATCTGAAAGGAACTTATTTTCCACACAACAAAAGTCCTCTCGAGCAAATACTGGACGTATCCATTTCGTTCAAATGGCGAATGAGTTTCTTTTCATGCAGGGAGCACTTTCCTCTTCTACGTGGAAAAGAGGGATTAAAAGAACCGTATGAAGGGTGGTATATGATAGTGTGTGTGCGTGTGCAGTTTTCTGTCTTAATTTTCGGTAGCTCGCGGATCCAATTCAAAGATGAAACTGTAATAACTCAACAAACCAGAGCAAATCCCAACAAACAAGTTAATCCCCCGGACGATATTAGATTTTACCGGAATTCCAATAAACGGCCAGTCCTCTCGAACCGAAAACCGTATTAACGCGGTTCTGTGGTGGTGTTTGCTGAGCCATCGAGGATGTGGCGTGTAAAAAATGGGAAAAATCGCACCAAACGAACGATGCGGTCGCCTTTAGCGGCGAGGGATGGAAATTTGAGCAGGAAATTGGTGGAAGGGCGAGCGGAAGAGCAGGGGAGGAAAATGTACATTTTTGGGCGAGACCTTCGCCCAAACGCGATCCCTAAGCAATATTCTTGACAAATTCAATCTGCGACTTGTATACGCGCGGAATACGGGGACGTCCTTTGCTGAGGGACATGTCAATAGGGTCCCCTCTTCCCGAAAAATTCGCTAGTTTTCCTTTGGCGCAGGTCGCTTTTTCCACGGGACGTGGAATAATTGCTGGAGGAATGGTCAAAGATCCGCTTGTTTCGCGGAAAAGGGAAGTTTGTAATGGGAATTCCCGGTGAGGGGCTACGAGGAAGGGGAGCAGTCGAGTTGAGGCGAATGAAATTAAAACGGAAGGGAGACACTCTGCGCTCGTATGAAAGAGGAATGCTGGGAATTTTTATTTGGGGCGATGTTGCTTCAAGACGAATCAACTCCGTTTCATTTCGAATGGAAGCCTCTCCGTCAATTACTGGGTGAAATGGGGAAATAGTGGGAGGATAATGGAGGAAATTGCGATGCTTCTCGCGAAGCACAATGCATCGCTGCCAGTGCGATTTGCACCGAGCTTACGAGAAACTGCAATATAGGCTTGTATTGCCCAATTTGTTTAAATTTGTATTGCGATTTCTTTTACTATGCGACCACACAGAAAAAAATATTTACTGGAAATTTCATGGGAACCGATTGTCCCTGAAACTGCAAGTAATTTTCCTCCTGCCTTGTAAATTTTGCTTTCCACTGTAATTTTCCGAACAGCAAGTAAATCATGCCAATAGGAATTTTATGTAAATTCACAGGAAATTGCATGTGAATTCACTGGAAATTTCATGTAAATTTACATATTCATTTTACAGTAAGAGGTTAAAAGTGCGCTGTAATTTTACCGTACAACTGTAAATTTCAGTGTGCTTACCGCGCTTGCACGAATTTACGTTTACAGGCAAGTGAAACAAATATTATTCACAATAAAAATTTATTATATAAGTATTTGGTGAATATAATGTATAAATAAATTAAACTAAGTATCAGTATTAAAGTAATAAAAGTAAGAGTAACAAAAAATCAAAGTTTATAGTTCTAAGAGCAAAGCATGTCTGGGACGCCTTTTGGAAGATTTCAAACTATTCCCCCAGCAACTTCTTTTCAAAGCCAATTTCGAACTTGCTGTTTTCACCTAAAACAAATGTGAGAATTCATTTAGGACATTGCTTCCGCGCAATGCACAGTGCACAACGAGCGCATGTGCAAATTTACAGTATATCAATATAAACACCGTAATCAAGTAAATTTACTCAGTTGTAAAGTGGCTTTACTACTCTTACCGTAAATTAATAGAAATGCCATTGGAATTCTGGAATTTACAGAGTAAAATTACCTGCTCCCCCAGTGAAATTACAGAAATAGTGTAAAACAACCTGGGGCGTGGTATATTTACCATAAAATTGTGAAATTTCTGTATTTTCCAACGAAATTACTGACATTTTCTAGTAAAATGTTTCAGAATGTCCTGTAAAATTACATTCACTTTTTTCTGTGCATCCGCCTGAATACTAATCCACTTAATCGAATTGACATACCAATTCAAGCAACAACCACTTCATATCCGTCCCATTCGCACCTGAGCTCCACGGGATAATAAATGGCACGCTCTGTAATTGGGGAGGCTTCCCCCTTTGAACCTCCCTCGTGTAAATTCCCCATCATGAGGTGTAATGCACCGTCGGATTGAATTCGACCTCTTCAAACGACGGCAACGTCCTCCCGTTTTGCGCAATCCTCCCAAACGCCACATTGCAGTTTATTGGCGGAGATAACAGTCCGAATGCAAAAATATCCCCGCGGGATTCCGCGGTGCCTGGGCTATCAAGGCCCGGGCCATAAACCGGGAGTAATTGCAGCAGTGAAATCAGGTCTCGCTTTAAAAGCCCTTATGAATATTTAAAAAACGGCGCGCATCGACTGTGACTTTTTTGGCGGTAAACACATGTTCCTGGACCGGAGAACCGCGGATGAGTAAACAGACGGAACAATTAAGCTGTCGGTGTTTATTTTCGAAGCGACTAATGGCTTCAGCGTTTCGGATTCCAAATTTTTCTTTCGGTTTAGTTCGGAGCGCGAATGCAAACTCCGGCTTTTGTGCTACGAATGGGGCTCCGCATTACAAAGGGCGCTATACGGGGAGGGTTAATTCGAACGGTGTAATCCATCCTCGGGGGTTAAGACGTCACCGGGGGGTGCTGAATCGAAGCCATTACGGGGGAAATGGGGTTTAGACTTACCTCGGGGCTTAGGGCATTCCGAAACGGAGCATATGGCTGCGGGAGTACTTGGGCAAATAGCAATAAAAATTGGGGAAGTATTCGAACGATAAGAGATAAGAAATTAATTCGACCGTACTCTAGATGAGGTGGATCATATCCGCCCGCAACTGGGACATTGAATAAAAACTACCTTAATTACTCAATGTACTGGGATTAATGGTTGTGGGAAAACAAACAGGGCGTTTCAACAGTTCGTAAAATCGTTACTGCACGCGCCAAAGATAACAAATTTTGGAGGAAAGTCGCCCGTGAGCATTGGAAATGGCAAAAGAAAACACATAAAGGGAGAGATTGTTTACCCTTACGATAGCGGACGTATCTAATATTCAAGTTGGTTGTTTCGTTTTTCTCTCGACTCACTTTGTTTTTCCCCTGATTCGCTTCTTTTTTCTCCACACACAAATTCCCCCAGTTTTTCCCCAGTCTCCGTTTTCTTCAATCTCCCCCTATACTCTCGACGATGTGCTTTGACGGAACGACTTTTTCGGCCCAACTCGCGCTTCGATTCCCGCGAACTGACGGAAAACTCCTCCATTCGCACCGAACTTCCGACATACGCAAGCCATTATGTCAATATTTTACTCGAGTTATTAATAGTCATTGAAACGGATTCGAAACTGTTGACCGAAGGGAGGATGAAATGCGGACTGGGCCAGTGCTTATATCACTATTGGCATCCGAGGATAAACTGTTTCTTTTTACATTCTTGACTTATTTATCGCCTATGGTGATTTACAGCTCCTCAAATGGATGGCCCACCCGGGGATACTGCTTATGGTCCACATCGAACCAAATTTATAATGTGGACACGCTGTATTTAGTTTCAACTTTCAATTACATTTAGATACATTTGCTCATCCACTTACGTCCAATACTGCGTAACTATCCAAATATTAAAGTACATGCAACGTTGATGTTGACAAAATTAAACTGCATTACCGTAGCCTGGAAATCGCATTTGTCGTGTCCACCAGCATAATTGATGCGAACGACTTGATTCCGCAGCACATTTCGAATAATTTCCAATTTGGCTCCAATTAAATATAAATTATTCCCGACATAATTCCCGATGGTTTTCGGGCCATTCCTGGACGAAACAAAATTCGATGCTGACTCATCGGATGTACACATGGACATGTCAATGGGAGGTGAACCTATTATGGGGATTGGGGTTGAGTATATGAGTATGGATAACGCAACATTGATGTTTTGGTTTTCTTTTTTACTAGCATTTAATTTTGATTTGTATTTTTGTTCGTGCATTTATTTGCATATTCACTTGTACTTTAATACGGATTACGTAGGAAATTCACGCTAATCACTCCAGTTTTTATTCGACACCAGAATTTCAAGGGCCAGTCTTTTTCACACTGCAAACGCAACACGAGGGCACTTCGAAAGTGTCCCAGGCAGGTTGTCCCGCTTCCGTGAGGGCCATCAGTCTCCTGTTGGTGTACTTCTGCGTGCATCGGGCCTCGTAGCCATTGGGGAAGAAGTCGCTGAATTTGCACGTCCCGTTCTTCCTGCAGGTCTGCAAGACGATGCCTTGCTTGTAGTTGTCCGTGTTCACTATGAATTTCTCCTTGTTTTCCGTGTTTTTCGCCTTTTCGGGGTACATCACGTGACTTTCGACCCCGCACAGTCCTTCCTCCTCTTCGTCTCCCGCTATCCTGTCCGTTATGGAGAAAGGGGGCTTTTCCAATCCGAAGTAGCCCGAGAGGACGACTTTGCTCATGATCTCCTGGACGTGGTTGGTTGGGTAGTCGTGCAGGTCTTCGCAGAAGTCTTCCACGCAATTTCCAGCTGGCGCTGTCTTAGCCGGTTTGAACACAGTTTGGGATAAAGTTGGGAGGTTGTCGGGGTAGATGATTCCTCCATCTGATTTATCTGAAAATCGAAATAATTTCTAGTGTGGTCCACTGATTTTGGGTGTAAACTTTAATTTGTAGGATGTACCCAAAAGTATAACAACAGAATGGAAAGAATACTAATAAGTTTCCTAATGGGAATGCGCACCTGATTTGTTGCTTAATTTTGTTCCTGAAGTTGATTCCACACTCGTCCTGTTATCTATCGAAGGATTCCTGTTTGTCCTTTGCGCTGCTCGTTTCTTCACTTGTCTGGATTGATCATTCCAATCCGGTCTTGCATAGCACAAGAATGACTAAATGGCAATAACAAATAAAAATAATTAAAATAAATAATAAGTAAACATAATAAATAATAATAAAATAAAATGACTAAAAGGTAAATTGATCAACCGCAGAAGTACATGCAAACCGTGAGTTTACAAAAATAGCTGAATGTTAAATTGGACAATCAGCGAGCGCGTGAGAAGAACGATCAAGCCAACAATCAAAGCGGATAGGTCACGTGCTTTCAATCGTGCATCATTAGTGATGCATCGGTATATGTGCGTGCATTACGACCAACATCAACATGGAGATAATTGAGGCCAACCAGTTTTTCCGGAATTGCACGATAAAAGTGAAGAGTAAAGTCATCACTGATGTTCTCATGATTCACACCTACAACACAATACGACTAAAAATAAATTTTATCGCGGACGAGTCCGGAAGTCAGAGCCAAGGACGAAATTAAGCAATTTGCTCTTTAGCTCGTGTTGAAATATTATTCATGGAAAAAAAATTGAGTTTCATATTAAAATTTTAGCCCAATAAAGCCACTAGCAAGATTTGATTCTAGTTTTATTAAAAAAAGACCAAGGGTCTCATTTCGAAAAATCCGAAGAAATTGATTTAAGGAGGTACCTGAAGACATTGATTGTGAACGATGGAAATTTGAACGACAGGACCTTATTTCCATGCAAACTGACGCGAAACCCACCGAAGCGGCAAATTAGCTTCGGTCTCATCTTTCCACATAACGGCTAAAAGGATACGTCTGACGAGCGTACAAGAAGTAATGCCTTCCCCTTGGCGGGACGCGAGTTGAAATTTGTGTTAATCCGCAAGATCCGCGGAGTTGGAGTGCACTTTTGAACAATAGCCATCCAACAGGTTCGGAAGACTTAATTGACAGGTCGGCGAGGCCTTGTCGGAGCAATTAACAGGCGAAGGAACTTTCCGAACAAAAACGCATTGCTCGACGGAGCTCGAGAACAATGGGACAGTTTTACTAATAGGATTATCCGATTTTCCACGCAAACTCATTGGGAAGTTAAGGCGAAGTACTCTCACTCGAGTTGTCCCTTTGGTGGCCACAAAATAGGCCGCGAAAATTCTTGAGGGGGAGACAACAAAGAACAAAAGTTTCAGGAAATAATGTCCGAATTACAAAATTGAAAATAATTGAGTACCCATTTTTAATTCAGAAGTTAACAATAAAATGGAATTATTTTGGAACTAGCAATAAACCAACATAGCACGAGCAAAATATTTACCGTGAGTATTACGCCGATTAGGAGCACTTTGAGCATTTTGATCTAGAAGCGCCGCAAGGCCCAAGATCGCGAAAAGCCACTGGCACCCTTAAAAGTCCAACTTGGCCCAAAATGGCCGCATTTCCCGCTTCACACCACACAGACACATGGGTCGGTGCAACCGAGCCTCCTTGTTGTGGATGATGCTAACGAGACTGGTGATAATGTCGCACTGGCCGACTCACCAAGCAAGGACATTAAGCCTGAACTTGGCTTGACTGGAACGGGCAATAGGAATAATTATTGCCAGAAGCCTGCTTTATACGTTCCTCCCGTTCGCCTTATAAGGCCCAAATCCCGAATCCTCTTCACTTTGCGTCACATGGAGGATAGAGGAAAAATTGCGTCAATCTGATGCAATTCCGCACGATTTATTCACTTAGGTACCTACATCCGTCTAAATTCGAAACCGTTATTTCCGTATTTAAATTAATAACTGCACCTCAAATTCTTCTGGTAAAAAACTAAAAAAGTAATACCTACTCAGGTGAATGTGCCTTTGCAAAACCTAGAGCCTTAACCTAGAGTTTAGTTGTTAGTTGTAAAAACTATCATTTAAATTTGTTTTAAAATTTAATTTAATCAATTTCGTTCTCGTAATACCAGCGACTGGACGATATGTTTAATTCTATTCTTCTCTGGTAATACCAATGACGTCAATGGGTAATACAAACCTTGTCCTATGGCAATCAAGGCGTTCATAAGATCCTTCGAAAAACATTATGATCTTGACAACGAAATGGTATTTAATAAATAACTGAACGTTCAGAAATAACAGAAGGTTCGCCTATAACTGGAATCCAGGATCCAGAATGTCACCGTGTAAAGTTCTCGCCGTGAGAATCAGGCACCTTCGGTTTACGATCTCTCGCAGGCGTAAATAAATACAAAGTCGACGAATCCTCGTGACGTGCGCCTCTATTTTTAATCGGGGATGCAATTTTAACAAGGGAACGATTTACACAGAATCCCCTCGTGTCTAAATCTAAACAGTCGGTTAAAATCGCAATTTACACGGGGAATCGAGGGCTCGTTTTGACACTCAGAGCGTGAACTCTCGCGGTCAGGCGATCAAAAAGCCCTGCCCTTTTCGAAACCACCACCGCGCCATTTAGATTGCAAGTGGGTGGCTTTGATGGCGATTGGCGATGCGATTTATTCGGTTTAGTTGCGAGTGAAAATAAACTAGCGGGTTGTCCGATTAAAGTTGTTTATTCGATGTTTGGTGCACGCGAGCGTGTGGGGAAAACATTTAATTGAACGGAGCACTCGCTGGATTGTGCATCTTCATTAAATGGAACAGGGACTGCTATAGATAATTACAGAAAAAAATGCAGTCTCGAAATGTTTTGGAGATTATAGCAAGTCAATTTGTTTAAATTCCAATATGTTAATATTTTTAACGCATTTGATATTCTCAACGCAAAGTTGATGGTAAAAATGTTAAACAGAAAAACGATATTTAGGTTCCTCCATAGACGCACATAAAAATAGTTTCGAAATTTTGAAAATGAATTTCATCACAGGCCACCCTCGTAGCTGACTGGATCTTTTCGGCGTCAGTTATCTCCAACCCTTCGGTCTCTTGTTTGTACCATTCTTGCATAACATCTCCCCACATAGTGTGTTGCGCACCAGCGTGGACAGTGTATGGATAAGGGACCCTCGCTGAAAATATAAATAAATCCTTGTTGAAATATTCGGTTTGAAATTCCACAACCTTCAAATTCAATAATTTTAGGTGCGTACCTTTAGACTTGCATGTGTTGTCGTCAATACTCAAAGAATCATCCCAAACCTGAACGTAAGAAATGTTAAATAATAAAGTCTTTTAAAACTTCGTTACAATTAATTCAGTCTTTATATTCACCAAATCTTTTGCGATAAGAGGTTTCAAAACACCCGTGGATGTCTTCCTAATGCCATTTAATATTCCAATTATTTTTGCTTTTTCTTTATCATTCATGTGTTTCCCTGCAGGACGAACGAAAACTCAACCACGTATTGGACGTGATAAAATGAAACTTACTGTTGCATTTCTGCATAGTGACGATGGAAATTTGTAGAATGAATAGGATAACCCACAATGGTGGTTTCGACATATTTTCGAACTTTGCCAAATTAATATTATACAACTTCTGTAACAAAAGTGGAAGAGTAATACTTCATCGCTGAGTGGACTTTTATACTACGTTATTATCAGTTGTTCGGACGTCAAAATTCGTATTTGTAAAACAATTCCGTCTTTCGCACGTATGGAATAACAACAATAATATGAGTCATGTTTTCATGATTTCTTGTGGATTGATGAAATAACAAGTTAGTCAGAAAATTATTTGATTCGATTTGCCACTATCTGTTTATGTGCACAAAATTCGTTCACATTTTTCACTGAGTACACCAAAAATAGCGCATAAGAAATGTTATTTTCTACATACCTGCTCGTCTATAGACTAATATTTTTGAGTCCACGACGTCCATTACTCTCTTTGTGACGTCAGCTTGCGCAGAACAAGACGATTTTACAACCATTTCCATACAACTCCAATTCTCAACCATTCCCAGTTGAACCTGTTAGGTGAAGGTAAAAGTGGCCGCATAAAAAATTCATTCACCTCCTTCGCCGTGTTTGTGGTTTTTTCCTCTTTCGCATTCCGTCCGACACGAAATTTGGCACACGAACGATAAATCGTGCACGAGAAGCGAGGCAAAAATTAATTCTCTAATATCAGCGCGGAGACGGTTCGTGCATAATGATGAGTAGAAAAGCCCCAATTCCAAGACACTCCGACCAGTTTCATGCTAATTGAATGCATAATTAATCGTCTGGAGATGGTCTGATGGGACTCCGGGTCTTCCCCGAATCCGAAGAGCCGACGTTCGAGTGGCAATGCCACAGGGTCGGGGGCGACCGCAAATCAAGGGGCCGGCGAAAGAAACGGACTTGGGTCATTTACATTCCAGGGAATTATAAATGAAAAGCTAGAAATTAAATTTGAGAATTTAAGCGTTTATTATGAGTTCTGGGGAACTGGCATACATCCGACACTAGCGCGCCAAGTGGCGGGCATACAGCATGAGTACGAAATCGCTCGTAAAGTGTAACTATTTCCTAATCGAAGATTTAAGAAAACGCCGAGAACGAAAGTACTGAGACAAAATTTCGCACACTCCCCAAACCCGATAATCAATGGGCGAAGCGTAAATATTAAAAGAAGGTTGTGAACGGGGGAAGCTGGAAATGAAAATGTAAACACAGCCCCTTCAATAAACGTCCGCTGAGCGCAAATAAAAGGCCACACAAAACACGACACATTTCGAATGGATTTTATTACCACCTAATGGATGCCCGGCTCGCGTTTCCTTAATAAAAATTGCCGACGTATAGGTCAGAAAATGGTTGGGTGGCCTGGGGATGGTAGAATGGACGGACCGGAGGAGGAAAATTACTGAGGGAAAGAGGTTGTGGTCGAAATCGAGAGCAAAATCGTGTCGAGCACGTGTCAATAGACTTTCACAAATCCGCATAAGCACTTAAATTCAAATGAGGCTGCCGCAAATAAAGCAGAGGCGTGCGCGTTGTTGAAAATTTCGCCCCCGCTACGTTTCGAACACACTGTTTGCGCTTCTCCAGTGGCGGGCGTGGGTGAGTTGGCACGAAAGCCGAATCAATTTTTAATTGGACATTGTTTTCCTAGAGGTGTAGGTAAAAAAAGGCAACCATTTTTCACACCCACCATTTTAATTTTTCAAACCACGAGGAAATGGTTTGTGAAACACTTACATAAATAATTTTCAAACAGATAAAAAGGATGAAAAAACACTTCGCACTCAGAATTAGACTATGGAGGTGCAGTGGCGTCCGTTGAGTTTCTCGACCTCTCTGGAAGTCCCAAACGCCCATGATGTAACCGTAAGGCGCACAAGACAATCAGGTGTTGCCAATAATCCCAAAGTGGGACCAAACGGAAAAAAAGACGAGGAAGGTCGAATTTGTTCGGCGAAAGCCGGACAGAGACAGGTTTAAGGCTTAAGCCCCGTCTGAGGCGGTTGATTGTGGCGCCACTGGCCGTAAAACCGGGGGGGACCATCAGCATAGGCTCCATTCAGTGTTAAGAAATGCTTTCCATAACACTTTACCTGAGCTCAGGTGACTCGACGCATTCGACTGGGGACCAAAGTGCGTCCGGTTGCAGCAAGTGTTAGTGGTTTCTAGAATTTTTTTTTTTAGAAACGTCCACGATGTGAAGTTCCGCGTGAACAATGCTAATGAACAAATTGGCTATCCTACTTTTCAGTTCCTGTTTAGTGGTGAGTGCATCCCCCGTTTTAATTTGCGCCGACCCTGGAGTTTAGAAATGTTTGTTTTTAATCGAGAATTCAATTATTGCCACGCTGCACTATCGGCGATGGAATCGGTTCGATTATAATTAATTCAAAATTGCGCTTGATGGAATCAGATTTTCATAATATGAAAATTCACACCGGTTGCCCTCGGGCGGAAGTTATCCTTGAGACTTCAAGTGTTGACCAAAGAACGATTTATGCATATGATTGTTCAACAGGTAATACTTTATCGGTAATTATCGCTTATTGTTTCGTAGAAAAAACTGTATTGTTCTTGGGCGTTTAGTTTTGCAATGGTTCTTTGGATATTTTCAAATACGATTTTATTTTTGCTCGAGTGTTGTGGAATGTACGCTAAGCGCGCCAATGGATTCACGAGGGTTGTACGTGAACTTTATGGTGCAAATTTTCTTCGACAAAAAGGGTATTTTGGAATGACGTCAAAAAAGAGCGTTGTTCCTCCAGATAAGGCCTACAGACTGCAGGCCAAGCAATGTCCAAGACTCGCGTTTACAAAGGACCGAGAGGGCCACACCATCGACCAGAATCCTCACGAAAGCCCGAAACGCCACCTCCAGGATCGGTGGCACTTCGGAGCAGGACATCGTCTTTCCGGATTCCTTCGAGGAACATTACGAGCCCATTGTGCGCATCGACAGGACTCCGAATTGTGCGGCCGGCAGTACCTTCTGCGAAGACATCGAGACCTACCCTTACGACTACGTTAAGGAGATCTTGGACGACAGGCAACTACCAACGGCCCTATTTGGCAAAGAAGAAGCGCCCAGCGAGATAGCGAACAGGAACAGCGCTGGGTTCGAGGATATTTTCATGTGCGGTTCCATCGAGAGGACCATTTTCCCGAAAATAGGGAAGACGAAGACGAATAAGTGGAAGTACATCATCAACCAAGGGGATAGGGACGGTTATGTGCAAGGAGTGTTGGTGGAAACGTGCAGGAGGTCAGCACCAACAAAGTTTTACATAATATGCAGTCATAGTTTCAATCCCGCGCCACTTTAACGCGGTTTTCTTATAAATATTATTGTTTCAAATACAGGGTGAGTCTCAAAGTACCCCCTAACATAGTTTAAAACTTTTCCGATTGAATTGAAATTTTAGTATTATTTATTATCTTACGGGGGCGAAAATGTTACTATAATTCCCATTGTCACTCCGCTCATCAAGAATCTCCCATCGGGCCAGTCTGGCAACCAGCTAATCCGTGGAAATACACTTTGAGACTCACCCTGTATGTTTTCTATGCTCGCACTACGAACACATTCAATTTATTAACAAAGCACTGGAAGACCCTGCGAATTATCCGAGTCCCTGCCGACCACCTACACGACCAGCTGCAAGCAGAAATACATCTACAGAAGGCTCATCTCCCTCTCTGAAGATGGCCAGCCTGTGGTTGACAGCTTTCAGATGCCATCCGCCTGCTGCTGCACATACAAGAGGAGCCACAGCTTCCTGGAGAATTTCGGGGCTAGGATGTCCGCCAAACCCTGAAGCCAAATTCTTTCGAAATTTGGCGAATTTTGTAAATAGTCCGACTAACTCAGAAAAGTGTAAATAGTCTCGGAGTGAAAGCGAGCGCGCCCCGCGCTCGAATTACCCAGTGGTGATACTTTAAATAATATATTTTACGCAAGTCCCTTCTTATCATTGCAGTGTCGCTTCCCCACAATAAATCCCAGATAAAGCGCAGTCTAATCGTAGGAAATGAAGGCTGAACCGCAGCATAAACATATCCGCACTGAGCTTCCGGGAAAAATTTATTTCAATTACTCCACGCGTCGAATGCAACCACAAATCTCCTTAATCTAATTTTATCCTAGTGGAAGTACAAATGCAAGCGGTTGGAATAGGAAAAAAGTCCAGAGTTAGATTGTCGTCCTTCTTGCTGACCATTCTGATTACGTTGTACTTCTGCTCGCACTTCAAGTCGACTCCGAATGGCACAGGGAACTCTTGAAGCAATTGGCGGGTTGCTTCTGGCCTAAAAATCGACTGCTTGTACCATGGATGAATTAAGATTTGTATCCATTATACTCATTAAGAGTTATGTATAGGGACCAATACACTCTCCCAAAAAAATATAAAAATTACAACAACAAAATTTATGAACTCACGAGCAGACTTCGTACGTAACACCCTGAGGATGAGTTGGGGAATTGACCACGTGAACTACTTCGCCCATTGAATTTTTGGCCGTTTTCGGAAAAACGGTATGCCTGATTGTATTGCAAACACTCTCTCCGGTTTCACTATTGAACCTCGCGGACATCGACACAAACGGTTCGATGATGGTTCCGAAAAATTTGTCGTAATCGTTCGTTTTCTTCAACAGTTGTTCAATTTCCGCCGCTGGGTAATCTTGGACTTCTGAGCGGAAAATTTTATTTCAAATAATAATTTTCTACGCGCTCTAAGCTATATTAAGTATATTGTTACTGATTATTTTTGTAATCTTACCGCTGCACATGCCATGACGACAATTGTCCCTATTTCCGGCTGCACCGCCAATTCTCGATCCTATTTCCGGTATTCTTTTCGGAACAAAGGAATCTGAAGTCTCTCCCCTTGAAATCGACGTTTCTTTCGGTTTAAAGAAATATTTGTGGAGAAAATGGATTTCTTCCGGCCATTCCCTAACGTGGTATAAACTCACGCACAAGATTGGGCAAACGAGCCAAATAAAGGACACAATTCTGCCGAGAAACATGATGGAAGGCCCACCCAATCAACAGACTAAACGAATTGTGCCTAAACGACGAATTAAATAGCGACTTTTGCGGTTCCTAGTCTTGATAAGTGAACTTCCTCCCTAATAGTTATTACCACAAAGCGATAAATATTTCACAAAGTGGAGATTTTCTTAATACGATAATCATTCCACAAATTTATATTCATTGTTCCACTGCGCGCATGTTATCTCCATTCCAGCATATTCAAACGACATATCGCCCTCCATTAATCACCATTGACATAATAAATTTTGAAGTATATTGTGCTAGGGCGGGAAAATATAATTTAAAACTGACGTAACGTACCCTACAGTTTAGTCACAATACACTACACGGAAGTTACTTTAGTTGCCTACACGGAACAATTGCCGCAGCGCCTCCAACGGCACAAATGTGAAACAAACCTACGCTTTCATCCACCTCTCTCGCTCTCCCATTCATTTTACGTCTTTGCTCTCCAGAAATCTAAGGCCTCAGCCTATTTGACCATCCAAATTATACAAAATGTTCCGATCGGCAATTGTTCGCGCCCAGGGTGCCATCAAAAATGCCATCAATGCACCCAAAACGTCAGTGGCAGTGTCTACTAGATTCATGTCCCACGGAAGCACCGAAACTGACGAACAGTTCGATAACAGGTATGCCTTGATTTCCTCGTTTGTCGAGTAGGTCATGCAAACTTGACAATCGTCATGCTGTTTGCCATAACATTATAAACACGGCCTGCTGCGAAGAGTTAGGTAACGCCTTCTACGTTAGAAAACTTGCATTCGATTCAGGTATTATGCAACATACCCATAACCTTAATGTCACCATTTAGGAGTATTTATAACGTTCATAAATTGTCAAATATACCAATTTAATGCAGGATTAAATATAATTCACGTTTATGCATCCCGCTGTAAGTAATTAAAAAAAAAATAGGGAACTCAATCTAGTAATTTTTTCTTGTGCAATTGATAGCGGCTAATATCACCCTCTTGACAGTGGCAGACTATCCCCAAATGTCAACATTTTTCCCATAAATAACGGCTAATTTCCTCCCCAGATATGAAACCTACTTCAACAGGAAAGACATCGATGGCTGGGAAATCCGCAAAGGAATGAACGACCTCTGCGGCATGGACTTGGTCCCCGAACCGAAAATCGTAACGGCTGCACTTAGAGCTTGCAGACGTGTCAACGATTACGCTTTGGCTGTCAGGTTCTTGGAGGCTGTGAAGGATAAATGTGGCCCGAAGGTCAACGAAATTTATCCGTACATCATCCAAGAGGTGCGACCCACTCTGTCCGAATTGGGTATAGACACACCCGAAGAGTTGGGTTACGATAAGCCTGAGCTGGCTTTACAATCCGTGTACGACATGCACTAAATCGATTGGTTATAAATAAATTAGTGTCTTAATAAAACATTGTACAGTACATTCATTGTTTATTTTTTTAATTGCGTATATTACGGCACGTACATCCCAGAAAACGCAGTCTAGTAATTTTGTCATTGTACAGTTGGTAGAGGCTACTGTCACTTGCTTATCAGTGGCGTGCGATGCCGCTTTATGGGTAAAATATTTACGTTTAGCGAATTGTCCGCCACTGTCAAGCGAGTGACACCAACCGCACAACGAGAAAATTACTAAACTATTGGTATAGAACTTCTATGAGCTTTTACTAGTTTTATGAGTAGTAATCTGTAACCAACAGTACAGAAAGAAAGTCCCCAGAATCATTTGACATGTCTGTCATAATACGTTACTAACTCCATGTAACCTAACCTAAAAAATTGGTGATAAGAAACCGGCGTAACCGGTGATAACTGATAAGTAGTCTATTTATATAAAAAAAACGCTTATTGTCGCTGTACTGTGATATGAAAATGGACAAACCCAAGATTCTACTTTTAGGAGGTAAATAAGACATTTTCTTTGCAAAACGAATTCCATTTTTACAATGCTTATCTGACTCGTGTAATATACAGAGTGGCCCTATGGTAAAAATTTCGGTGTATCAAAATTTCGACTTGTTCCGATTATGTAAAATTTTAAATTACAACACGTATGTACACTCCATCATTCTAATAAAACATATTACAGAAGAGGAGTATAAAATAAAAACACGATTTTGTTGAGTATAAGAAAATTAATATAAAGCCAAATAAATATAGTCTTTTAAAAAATATGTAATAAATTCAATTTAAAAAATTCGAAAGTGATGCATAATATTTATTATTAAAAAGTGCATTATCCAACAGGATGTGGATTCATTGGTCGAAACCTAACAAATCACCTAATCTCCAACAACTTAGTGAGTTACTTGCGTATTGTTGATAAGGTTCCACCACAAATAGCCTGGCTTTCTGAAGAACACAAGAAATCATTCGAAGACTCCAGAGTTGAGTTTAAGAGTGCCAACCTAATTAATCCAGGTATAATCAACCATTTCACCACAATCCATCACCATTGTATAATAAATATGGGCTTAGGCATAAATTAAATCAAATAAAGTTGGGATTGCAAATTAATAATATACCCCTTCAATGCTTAATTCGTACACATGCCAAGTCCTCATAAATGTACGTCATTTTTTGACGAAGTAACATCAACAATAA
This sequence comes from Hydrochus callosus, assembly GCA_033557855.1. Taxonomy (NCBI): domain Eukaryota; kingdom Metazoa; phylum Arthropoda; class Insecta; order Coleoptera; family Hydrochidae; genus Hydrochus; species Hydrochus callosus. The sequence goes on along the minus strand of JAUIMY010000188.1, from coordinate 37,978 downwards.
TTTCTATGATAGAAACCACTAAAGTGCTCACAACTATTCAATACAGAATCCTGCACAAACGCCTTCAGTCTTCCAAACGGCACAACTTGGGACTTCGTGATAAACTGTGCCGGGGAAACAAAATTCGGACAAACAGACCCAGTCTATCGCGAAGGAATCTTCAAGTTGAGCCTCAATTGCATCGAAGAAGCCAGTAAAGTATCCGTAGGGCGATATGTGGAATTTTCGTGTGGGAAAATGTATTCTTCGGACAAAACACCGCACAAAGAGGACGGTCCGTTAGAACCTTGGACTTACATAGGGAAATGGAAGAAAGAGGTTGAAAAAGAATTGTCTTCCAGAGATGACTTGAAATATACGATCGTACGACCCGCCTTAGTTTATGGGTTCGGTGATCGACAAGGCTTAATGACTAGAATTATTGTAGCTGCTACGTACAAGCAATTAGGGGAAACAATGAAATTACTTTGGAATTCCGATTTAAAATTGAACACAGTCCACGTAGAGGACTTGTGTAGGGCTGTATGGTTCCTTTGCAATAGAGAGGACACAATTAAAGGAGTATACAACATCGTGGATGACTCGAACTCAACTCAAGGGTCTATATCGGAAATTGTCGCGGATCTTTTTAATATTAAAGTGGACTATTACGGGTATTTGGTATCCAAAACGGTTGATTTATTCAGCGCTGCGGACGAAGCAAACGATAAGCATTTGCAACCTTGGGCTGACGCTTGCCAAAAAGACTCAATTTTAAACACTCCTTTATCTCCGCATATGGATCCGGAACTGCTCCTGCACAAACATTTGAATTTAGATGGTGGTAAACTGAAGAAGTTGGGCTTCGAAATGTCCGTGCCTCAACCAACCAAAACCAATTTAAAGGCTGTCGTGGATGATTACGTTGCCATGAAACTTTTTCCTTCCTCTTTGATTATTTAAATCAATATGAATCGCACGAGCGGATTAGTTAACGTGCTTTTTGCTTGGAAACATACATAGATTAATGTTATTTACATATTAATTAATGTTATATACATATTAATATGCATATTACATTCATCTATGATAAAAGCCAATGTTTTATACGAAGGTCTCATCAATTGTGGATGTACGAACGCACTTGCATCAGGGAAACAACTTCCATCAGGATTATTTAAATTGAAATTATCACAGACACAAATGATTCTTCCTTTTAGTGCCTTAATATGTAGTCATCGGTGTTTTTCCAAATCGAAAAATTCGACGAATGATTATCATTTGGCGTATTTTAATGAAGGTGCATTCCATATAGCTTCAGCGAATATTCCTCCGCATTTATCTTGTACTCTTTAAGGCATATTGTGATGTTTTTATTTTAATTTTAGGTGAATTATTGCTTCAATTTTATCCCAAGTGAGAATTGTACTTAAAGTACGCGCTGTTCAATTATATTGTCGATTTTGAAAATTGTTGATGCTCAATTTATTTAGTCGCTTGCATTCCCTTTTTTTGAGGAATTTTTACTTTTTACTCCATGTATTATCGATTATTTTAATCATTATTGTACTCGATTGTTGTGGGTTCCTGGATGGTTGTTTATTAAAACGAGAAAATAACTTTTCGTTTACTTTTTCCCTGTACGTTTAGTTCCATTGTGAACTTACTCAATTATACTATATTTTTAAAACATTTCCATCGTTTAAAATCGCTAATAAGGCCTAAAATGATGAAATTTTACTATTTTGAAAGTCCCGCGCAAAATCATTGTCAGTGTTTCGTCCAATCAACGGTAGGTGGCGCTACTTATACGAAGTTGATGATTTACGCGAGTGGTTATGAACGGAAATGACAGCTGTCACTTTATTTTATAATCACCGATATTAGGATTATTATCCCACTTGATGACTTCAATCGTTGGCCAAAAGCCCATTTTATTGTATTGTTAAAAAAAAGCATTTTTTAAGTCGAATTTACAATGAGCAAATTTAAAATTCCCGCCAATTTCTCTAACCCGTGAACACGGACGCTCTTTTGACTCGGCGTCCGCTCACTTCCTGTCAGTCCGCCATTTTCTTTCTCTGAGTGACACTCCGTCAAAATGCAGAAGGTGAGCCTAAATTTCGACCGAATTCGGCGCATTTCGTGCGAAAATTCACTCAAAAATTCCGTAATCATGTGTTTCAGACCAAGAAGGAACCACTACAGTCTGTCCAAGTCTTTGGCAGAAAGGTAAGCCCGCTTGTTTGTTGCCCCAAAAATTACACACGTGTTTTCTAGGTTATGTTGCTCCGTGTACAACCGTACACTAAATTCATAGTAGGCTACGCGTAACATTTCATAAATGTCCTAAGATGGCCGCTTATTTCTTACGTTTTGTTTTATTCTGTTTAGAAATCCGCAACTGCCGTGGCCTACTGCAAGAAGGGTCGCGGAATCCTGAGGGTGAATGGCCGCCCCCTGAACCAAGTGGAGCCCAAAATGCTCCAAGATAAATTGCAGGAGCCTATTCTGCTTTTGGGGAAAGTGAGTCTTATATTTGAAATTATTCTCTGTGTAGCGTCCATTTGTGATGTATTACTGGCCTTTTGTATAATTTAGGTACTTTAGAAATTGCCTTGGTAATTTCCGCAATGCCTTAGTGCCTTGGCATTTCCCATAATGCCTTAGTTTTTCCCACAGTGGCTTAGTATTTCCCACAATGCGTTGGTATTCCCCATAATGCTTTGGTATTTCCCACAATGCCTTGTTGTTTCCCACAATGCCTTGGTATTTCCCATAATGCCTTGTTTTTTTCCTACAATGCCTGGTCATTTCCCATAATGCCTAGGCATTTCAAATACATATGCCCGGTTTCCCAGGGCGTTCTATTACTAAAGTTTGTTTTAAATTGACGTATTTCACATTTATTGCGTTGAAAAATGTCAAATACGTAAATTTAAGACCAATTTAAGTGTAAGAACGCTCAGATGATTTAAATTGCCAGTAATACATATTGACATTCACATTTTATACTTTCCTCTTATTCAAGAATTTGATAATATGATGTTCCTTTTATCCCGAATATGAATCTACATCATGAAATGTATTCACGAAATCTGACCAATCTTTTAATAAGTGTTAACCGTTACCAAATTCTTCCATTTTGTGTACAATATGCATTGAATTGTCCAGGAAAAATTCTCCGAAGTAGACATTAGGGTCCGTGTTAATGGAGGTGGGCATGTGTCTCAAATTTACGCCATCAGGCAGGCTATTTCCAAGGCCCTCGTTGCCTACTACCAAAAGTGTAAGTTCATTTTCTTATTCTGCATTATACAAATATTGTTTGTAGGTATAGTTTCTATTCATTTAAAACTTTATACCTTCAAAGAAGATCTTTGATTGCGTTGATAGAGAACATTAAATTTTTCTAATTGAAGCTAATTATCGATATTCTACCACATTGCCTTCTTGCAGATGTTGATGAGGCGTCCAAGAAAGAACTCAAGGACATTCTTATCCAATACGACAGGACTTTGTTGGTTGCCGATCCTAGGAGGTGCGAGCCCAAGAAGTTCGGTGGTCCGGGTGCCCGTGCTCGCTACCAGAAATCTTACCGTTAAGGAAAAAATCGACTTTCTTTTTAATAAAGTTGCGTTTATTGTGCGTGTGACTAAGTTATATCTGCAATAAATGCTTCAGTTTAATGTTTGGTTTTATTTAATTTAATTCTCTTTTCTCAGTGGAGGGAACATAACTACTTCAGAATATTTATGTTGGGATAAGATATTGAATCCAAAATTTGGGGAAATAAAATCGGGGAATTTTATTGAATAAATAAAAGTTACAAATATATATTTTCTTTTTTTATTTTGCTTTTTGATGGTTATGAAGTGAATATTGAATAAATTTGATAATAAAGTTTTTGAATCCCATTTTTTGTTTTATTTTACTGGATTATAATCGAAAACAACTATTATTATTTTATGTGTAAATTGTCATTCCCCTGGCATGTATCTGCTCCAATTTACAATGATTACTCTTCAAAACTATGTTTTGAAGTAGTGCACTATGACATTGGATATCTGTCCTAGGCAGTTTATTCTCACCTTTGTTATTACCAAGTTAGTGGCTGTTGTGGAAGTTTTCGGTGTTGCCACATATAAATTGTCATTCCCCTGGTGAGTGATATTAACATTACAATTTTGTTGTTAATATCGTGTAAACAATTAGGGATAATGCGTCTATAGTCAAGGTATGCGCATAAGCCCAACACTAGCTCTTGGTGCCAATGGAAATTATTAACAAAGAAAATTTCGTATTCCATCTTTATTAAATATGTATACACCTTCAATAAATACCATGTTATCAAATGTATAGGTACGTCTAATACTTTACTCCATAATAATATGTGTTTCATCTGATATGCATCCGTTTACTTCTGATATGTTATTTAGCAGTTAATACTCATTGAAATTGATATGTGACATCCAGTTAAGAAGACGCTCAACACCGGTTGTCGATACATGATTGAATTTTTTTCAAAATTCTAACGTAGACGTGTCGTTGGTAGCATTTCCACCCCATCTATGCGAGGCTGGAAATTAGGTGTATCCCTATGTAGAATCCACGTGAAAAATGGTGTCAGAACACTGAAAAGCGCACTAAACACTAAAATTACACGCTAAAACTGATCATCTCCAAGCCTTAAGACTACTGTTACTCCTGGACAAGATTATACTGCTTTGGGCTTATAATTACGAGTACCGAGCTCCCAGCGCTCTACTGAATATGAGCCTTGAGTAAAGGATTACTTTACTCAGTGAGTAAGTGAAGTTACTAAGTAAAGAATTCCTTTACTAAATGCCATGAGAAAAACGATTCGGTGAAATGCAGAACGCACAAACCACCAAGTTCGTAATGAATTATGAGAATTATGGTGGACGTCAGAACTTCCAGCGTAAATCAGGAATTATTTCACCAATGAGTAATAAATTCCGAAGGTTCCGAAAAAATTCTGATTTTGATTTTCTGTATGCCAAGAAGGTGAAGGCGTTCTGCGGAAAACAGTAGAACGCTGATCTAATTTACATATCGAGATTAGAACTAAGCAACGTGAATAGAACTAAGCAACATCGATTTAAACATCCATTAGATATTAGATTAACGTTCAATTAAATTGCGAGCTATCAACAGACGTTAGAAACTAAATTTCAACAGCGAATTTTACACCTTACCGCTAAGTTCCTAAAGTACGGCGGAAAATTATATACTACATCATATTGCTAATACACGACTTCTCTAATTCCAAATTATGTACATACAAACTGAAACGGAACGTCCTAACGTTAGGATTACACTTTGCCACCTAAATTTAACATACTGATTTTCACGTTGGGGTTTTTGATATGTATCAGTTACGAGGATCACCAGTTCTTAACATTTAGTACCTAATGGTTTCGATTTGGCGTGTAAGAGACTACAGACTATACTATTTTACCTGAAGCGTTTGGACTAATATGCAGCAATGTATTGAGGGCGTCGTAGTATTTTTCCGTAAATAAAAACCTCAATGGAGTAGATGGCGGAAATAAAGGAAATTGGCACTAATTCTAGCGAGTCATCAAAACCATGTAGCCTAAAACCTAGATTGACAGTTGTAGCGATGTGCCGTTTTCGTATCACAAAAAGGCCTTAGGTTGATTACACGTTAATTGTACGATTAATTTAACATTACCCACGAAAGTTTCGGATTATTGTATTTAACAGCTATTCGTCAGGTGAAAAGAGTGCACGAGATCGGAGAACTTCTCGACGATGCCAGGCAAATGTACAAATTTCTGTACAGCTTCGCTATAATAGAAAAACAAGCGTGGACACTGCGCACAATCAAAGATTACCCATACTCGTAAATAATCTTTGGCATAAGTTAGAGTTGCGGCATTCTGTTTATGTACACGTGACTTCCTGGAGGACCTAACGAGTGGCGTTAAATGTCCTCCTGAGGAATTGTAAATTCGCAAGTTTCTTGCTGCAACCGATATTGTTGTAAATAACAATTGATAGTGACAACTTCAAATTTGAACGACTGAATTTGGATATGCACTCGAATATGTCGCGTTTAATAATAAAATGTAAAACAATCAACAGTTTTCTCATCACACAGTTATCACAAACAAAAATGATCATCACAAAAGTGTACTCGCTCTAGAATTATTTGCCCTTCCCACCAAGGAAACTCTGCATGATGAGCAGACTTTCCCCTAGGGCCTCGCAAAATTTGCTCGTGCTCGTTTTCTTCGTGCCCCAATAGGAGGACACGCAGAAAACGATCGAATCGCTTTTGATGTTGTACGAGCAACCGTAGCCTTCCGGTTCGACCGGCCCATACCCCATGAAGGAGTCCAATTCCGTGGTAACTTGGCTGGTGGTCAAGAGAAATTTGTGCGCTATCTTGTAAGATTCATCGGTGAAAATCTCCGGTAGAGGCGTGCAAGCCGTAGGTGAGGTTTCCTTAGCTGCCTCTCGCAACCCCAAAATGTGGACGTCGATTCCTTGCCCGTTGACATTGTCCGCCATTTCTTGGAGGTGCTGTTTTAAGGCTGCCTGCCACAGTTCCTTCTTCTTCTCGTCACTGACCATCTGGAAGGTGACTTTCTTGCCTGTGTTGCAATCCTCCATGGGAGGCCCCATTGATTTGACCCACTCGTAAGCCTCAACGCTGGAAGCTCTAATGTTGTCGACCCTACCATAGAGAAATTTTCTTGTAGCGCAGCTCTCGTACGTGGCTGTTGGTTTCCCAGTCGGGGATTGTCGATAGTAGGTCAGCTGCAGCGCCAGTTGTACGAAAGCGTCTGGACTGACTTTGCAAGTCTTGATGAAATTTTTCCCGTAACAATCGAACCTGTACACTTGCAAATCCAATTCTTTGGTTAATTGGTCCACCACTATGGCAGCTTCTCCTATTCTGTTCTGGTCCACGGTCTCTAAGCACCACTCTAGCCTTTCGGGGTTCGGAAGGTGGCAAGCTTTGTCAGGAACGTCGCATTTTGGTGGCGCTGCGTCAATTTTCTTGAGGAGGTTCTCCACCATTTGTATGACTGCGACTCCTGGAAGAAATTCGAAATTTCGTAGCAGTTTTCTGTGTAGAGTGTTAATGAGGAATATGTACATTTTAAGGGGTGAAGATTGATGCTACCGCGAATGCCGCGTCTAACTGAACATTGTTGACGGAGCGAAGGAAAAAACGCCGACCCGTATAATGCAATAGCTTGTGCCATAGTCATCTGGCCATCAACCTTCCCCTCTTAAAATTGAAGTACCAATTCCTGGATACCCCTGCCATAAAACATTATAATCCTTGTGTAAAACAAACCTTCTGCTGTAGAATGCTCATAGCAAATTCCACTAGTCCCATCACCGGTCACAACGAATTGAACGGTTTTATCGAACCACCTATTACCAGAGTTGAAGCTGCTTCCTCCACCCGTTATCATTTGCTGCAGCATGTTGGTGTCGTCCCTTCCGCAAGCAGTGTGTCCTTTAGCAGATCTCGTGAATTTACTGTTGAAAACAGTGGGAAGCGGTTCGTCCAAACAAACAACCACCAAACTCTTCTCAATCAGTTCGATGTTCCTCTTATTCCTCTCGTCCTTTATCAAATTCTCCCTGGCCTCGTACCAACACCGCCTCTTCCACCCAGTCAGCATCCCAACAGCACAACCTTCCTCCCTCGACGGGGCGTCCTCGAGGATGTACATTATCTGCGAGCAGATCTCATCCTCCGTGAGCCTCCCCCTGTCCCTGGCTTTTATCGGTACGCAGTAAAACTGATTCCTGCATATCACCACAATGTGCTCGTCCTTGTTATCCTGCACCGGGGGAATGTACTGTTTGTCTACGGTCTTCCCTGGGATCCTGCACGTCCCCAATATCCTGTACCACTGAGCCATGCACATGGGAACCGGAGGCTTCTCGGGCTCTCTAGATTTCATCTTTTCTACGGGAACGCCCTTTTTGTCCAGGATTTGCTTGAAGCTCAAAGTGCCGTCTACGAGTTGAGATACGTATCTGGCTAGGTCGAGGACTGTTGTGAATTTCTTCGGGGGGAAAACCATTCCGGGGTTTGAGTGGACAGGCAGGGGATTGGGTGATGCGAGGTACATGTCTTCGAGCCAATATTTGTACGCCTGAAATTCGACTGATATACTAAATCCTAATCCAATAGGTAAGTCTGTTTAGTCGGTGATTTAATTTAGAACTGATTACAAAATTGTTTTAGATGCTGGAAATTATTATTTTAATATATTCATCGAGTACAAGAAAGTGTCAACAGATGAGATAAACTTGTTGGTGTCAATAACATTTTCAAGAGAACATGGTATAACATTATTATTATAAATCACTAGACATAATATGTAAAATACACTTTGCAGCCCTAATGGAGCTCCCGCCTTCGCCCAAGCAAATCATAATTAAACTGCGATGAGATTTTTCTTCATCCACATTTGTGGATGGTAGGGTTGCATAGGATTTCACCCCCGCGTCGTTGCGGGGGCGGCACCAATCATCCACGACCGAACGCACGCACGCGTTCGCGCAAAAAGAAAGCCGGCGATGGCCCAATCGCCGTCGCTCATCGCCGCCCCCGGGGGTGTAAGTTGAAGTGATCGTGCCTAGCGAAGGGGTTGAGGGTAGGACCGTGCGGTGCTGCCACCGTTTGGGTGGCGGTCGAACTGTGAATCGGAAATTATTCGTGAGAGGGTCGGGGAAAACTCCTCTTTGTTGTCAATTCTTGAATTGTTGCGATTGGGGTAAATCGGTGAGTTTTATGCACTTACATAAAACCCAATGGGGTGAATGTACCCACGGTTATGGAAAATTAGTTGCGTTATGATCTTTGAAGATAAAGCTTCCGTTGAGCAGGAAAAATATTATAATGTTGAGTTGGCGGGCTCGTATGACGTAGCTAATATTGAACCTGGACTTAAATGATATACTAAATCCATGACACGTCAGTAAACTTTTTGTATGTGGTATAATGTAGCGTACCTACCCTGGTTACAACACAAACATCTGCGGATTATCTACACGAAATTACCCTCGAAGTTCCACCGATCTTGTATTATTCATTAGCATCATAACGACGCAAACTACCCCCGCAACGTCATAAAACCACCCCTAATCAAATAAAGTGCATAATATTCCGCTGCGCGTGCAATGCGTCCCACTAATTGACGTTTTCCTGTGAAAAACTCGCGAAAATTTCCCTCTGCTTGAAAAACCCAACGACCCTTGAGCAGCGAGCGCCGACTTCATCCCCTTGCTTCCCCAATTAGCGAAATGCAAAGGCACCCAAGCAAAACGGGGTAGTAAATGATGGAGGGCGCAGAGTCAAGGGTCGCCCTTTTCCACCCCAAATGGAGGGAGGGCGCCCTCTTTCCATACCTCGTGCACCTCATTCCTCGGAATGACCCTTTTTGACCATTTGGGGGTGGCAAATTTCTTTAGTTGTGTTCTGAAAGAGTTTGCAACTTAACTGTTTTACTCCTCTTGGCATTCTTGCTTTTCCTATTATCACCAAAGACCATTCGTCGTTGCATAATTAAAATTATTTTTTTCAACTTAATAGCAAAGACTACGTTGATAATAATTAGTAGTTGGCAAAGAAATGTATTAACCCCTTGTTCAGAACAAAGCAGAAAAGTGCTTTTTCCTCATGTTTCTGACTCTGTGGCCCTCATACCCAGTTGGATGGAAAAGCGGACTTAGCAAGGTCGAGGGAAATTTGTTTTATAAATGGAAATTAATAGCGTGACAAGAACGAGTTAGCAGTCCCAGGAATAATTGGTGTACAATTAAAATGATAATTGGAGAACAATCACGATAAATACAGGGCGTGCAAGTATATGGTGTCCGTAAAATGATTAAGGGAATGATGTGTACGAATGTACGTCTGCCAATTCGAAAAACCGAGGCATGGCAGAAAATTACAGGGCGAGGGGTGATGCCGCTCCGGAACGAAAGGGGCGCTGCGCACGTTGATCTTGTTAGCTATGAAAATTGTTTGATCACCGATTCGGAAAGTAAACGGAGGCATTTGCGACCCTTCTGAGGGCTCGAGACAAAACAGCTCACCCCCCTCGCCATCCGAGCCGCCCCTGCAAATTGGTCGTGTTGTGACACTCGGGGAATTTTTTCCTTGCGCTCGTTTGCATCCGATGCGAATCTTCGTCGGAGCGGGCGTAGTGCCGGGGTAAACATCAGCACGCGTTCCCATAGAGGGATTAAAAATTTTAATTGGATCGTCGCCTGTTTGCCGGAGGAATTATACGTCTTGTCGCCGCGCCGCGCCGGGGAAATTTTGTTTAATTTGGATTACCGCGTGAAATTCCAAATTGGAATTTCAATTAAACCGTGGGAATGTGGAAAAAGGCTCACCCAGTTGATTTCCTTCTTGGCCCTTTCCTCCAGGTAGAGCTGGAGTTTGGGACCCAGGCCGTTAGGGCCGCCAAACTCCTCGATGATTCTGTGAGCCCTCCGTCTATCGGCTTCATCCAGTAAGGGTTGCAAGTGTCGTTCGTATTTCTTGAGCGTTTGTTCAAGTTTCGGTAATGGTAGTCTAGGGACATTTTTATCCTGAAAAGAATATGAGCGTAATAATACAGGGAATAAAACAGAAAATTCATTGTTGATGATATGGAATAATGCAAGCGGTGAGTTTTCCCACTAACATGTGCTTGAATTCACAAAGGGTGGTTTACAACGCAAACAATCCATAGCATAGGCGTGTTGAACCATCTGCAATTCATAGTAGGGTAGGGTGTAATATTCCTACGTTTCAAAGTGTATTTATTGTAATTTATTTACTCGGTGTATTTACATTGTATTTTTTGACGTATAATTTACGTGTGTAACTTCAGCAAGGGCGATTTACATATTATAATGCCCTCGATCGCAGTGTGATGAAATGGCGATAGCACGATTTTTCATTCCGAAATTCAACTTTTGGAATTGAATTTCTGATTGAGTACGTGTGAGCGAATCCACCCCACAGCGCGTAGGGTGATAACTAGATTCCCTATACGGCCCTAACGATAATTCCCTTTCGCGCACATGCATATATTCATGATATTGGCAACACTGGGTGGATGTTTTACATCGAACATCCAAAGTGTAGAGGACGGAACATCCTCAGATGGTTTGAATGCGCAACGCTTCCCCCCCTGACATTTCAAACTCATGGGGGATGCGGACTCAAGTTGGGGTGTGCAGCACTGCGAAACGGCCTGAGGTGTAACGAGGGGAAGGGCTGACGGAGAAGGGACTCGCATGCCCTCAATTAACGAAGTCTGAATCATTTGCAGTACAACCCTGAGCCCAATTAGTGAGTCGTGCCCTTAGCGTGCGAATTGTGAACCAATTGGTGTGCAAATTCTTAAAGATCAATGGGCTCACCACTATTGGGGAATAACATCTCAAGACGATTATTTTAGGGGTTGCTTTTGGCACGGTGCAGCATGAGCTGAAGATTCGTGTCGCCGGTTTCAGGGACGAAAACATGATCGCATTTTAATTTAGGTACTGATTTTGACAAATCCACAACAGACGCGCGAAGTTTTGACAATCAAAGAGTAGGTGACAATGACTTTCTTAACACCTTCAATGCTGATGCTCCTAGCGCGTATTTGTTCACACTTGTGTTGTGAATAATTTCGTCCCATTCAATGTGTTAAAGTAGCCACTCAGGAACACCCTTGGCTACTGCCAAGAAACTCAGTGATATATTCAGTCAATTACAAAAAATTGATGGGATTCTCAAGGGACATGCAACAAACATCCCCAGGTAATTCGCACTTCAGTCGGCGAAAGCCATTCGGAAAGTGCTATCTCCTCACAAGAAGTCCATTACTATTTTAATCCCCGATGTGGACCTTTGGCGCACTCGAAGGGCCACGAGGAAAATCGAATTTCTCCCTGCTCGTTCGTGCTCCCCCTGCTTGGGGAAAGTCACGCAACCTGCAGGCGCATATTCACGCTTTTCCCACATTTAATCGTACTTTCCCGTGCAGCGACGACAAAGGGGTGCGTGCACCGACCGAGGGTCTGGAGTGCTTGAGCGATTCCAGCTTGGAATGACAAAGTCCCGCACGTGCAGGCACTCAAAACGATTGTCGCTGCTTCCACGGTCGTCAATTAATGTCTCGTTTGGTCTGTTTTAATGAAATCGCTTGAATACCCACGGCACGTTTGCATAGGGGTTGAAATCCTTCAAGATTCCAATAACTTCACGTTAGGTTTTGGGTAAACTAATTCTATTCCAAAAGATCTTCGTTTGGGAATTCAATGCCATTGTTATTCAATTACTAATAATTATTAGTTGTGGTAGTCTGTTAAATCAACTGTAGTAGATGTTGTCGAAGAATGACCAGTTGTAGAGACTATTATACTAGTCTTTGCCGCAGAGAAAACAGTAGATAGGTGATAGACAACATGGATTAATCTTATTCCAAGGTAGACAATGAGTTCCTGATTGGAAAGATTCGACAATACAAACAAAGAACGAGCAAACCGCAACACCAACTTAGCAAAGTAGTCAACACCGATGGGAGGAGGGCGGAATCGCCCGTTCCCAATTGAAAAGAGACACACCAAAATGCAAAGGGGTGGGCTAGAGAAGGACGGCGCCACCCCCACGTTCCAGCGAACGTTCAAAGCAGGAGCAAGACAACTTGTGATTCTGATTTACCGGTAGTTTCGCCTTATTCCCCAGCCTCATAGTCTGAAGCCATGGCGTTGTTCTTCGCGTGCTGCCGCTTTCGGGGGTTGTTTTTACAGTGAGAACGAGTTGAAACACGCAATGTCCACAGGGCTCCGCGCCCAGGTTAACTATATCGACCTGCAGGGTGCAGCTTCCCCGTTTGCCGTCAGGGGTGGCTTTGGCGCTGCACTCGCGCCGCTTGGTCCTTGGGGTAGGGGGAGGTTTTGTTGCGAACGTGGTGTGAAAACTTTGATTTTCAATTTAATTCATAATGGTTTAATTACAAACTTTAAAAGTTCATGTTTTAAGGGTGGGTGGAACATACAAGTTTATTATCCTCGATATATGTAACGTTTAATGTGTGACAAATTGCCAGACGAATCAATACCGCGCGATGTTTATCTTATTCGAGTTAATTAATAACGTAGTTGTGTCTGGAATGTCACGGAACCAGGAGGGTGGGTTAACCCCAACCCCTCGGACGAGGGTGTCGTAATTAGGACACGTGTACGATTCACCCCCTGTTTCGCCCCATACTCCGCAGAATCCACAGCTCGGGGTGTATACATTTTCCTTTCCTTGTTTGCTTTTTAGTTAGAACTACGGTTTCCATGAAATGGGTATAACCATAATTTGCGTTTCCTTTGTTGTTATTGATTGTTGGTTGTTGGAGAATAATGTTATTTTAATAGGATACATACTGGATTTTGGCTAGATAACTTTATATACGCGTGCGAAAGTTGACACCAGTCTCCTATAGGCTATTACCGAGTCATAAAGGACAATTTGGATGGAACTTTAGCACGCTGCGGAGTAAGAATCCGCGCGCGACCAATGAAAGCTTAAGAGAATGCATAATAGTTTTTGTTATGAAGAGTTTTATAACACAAAAGAATCTTAGTACGGACGGGGGTTTAAAAGCAAAGCTCAAACTCCAAGCTATGCATACAAAAATAGCACTTAAACTTCCCTCTCGAACGTCCCGGATATCATTGTGGCGGAATTATCCCGGTTGTCCCGGATAATGCACGCGTTTCGTTTAGCCGCCGCCAGAGGCGGCGGCGCGTCCTGACGTCCCGCGGGACATCAGCTATGTAGATGGCATTTCAGTGTCGTCCCAGCTCCCAGAAGTGCGTCAGAGCGACAGCATCCCCATTCGAGTTTCCCCTGTACTTTTCGTTCTCGCTCAATGAGTTTGTCGTCTTCAATTCGGGGTTTAAAAGCGTATATTATATTCATGTAATACCCCTTAAAAATGGCATTCCAAAATTTCATGTCCGTCCGTCCGCCCCCCTGTCCAAAATTTTGTCTTCACGGTGGAAGGCGCATTTTTCGAGATATGGATTTGAATTTTTTTCCACACCTACAACTCTCAGAAAGGAAGAGCCGTATTGATTTTGGCGAATTTCGGAAAAAAGGAAACTGACATGTCAAATTGACATGTCACTAATTTTGAAAATTTTGAGAGGTTTCATTAAAATAAAATGTGCCAATTATGACGCTGAACATATTTGAAGTTGAAAATTTTTCCGTGAAATTATAAATAACAGAGATAATTGACGAAAACCCATCGCTAGTCCGTCCGGGTTGAGTCGAGCGACGCTGACACTGCATTTCCTTTAAATTTCCAAACTTCCCGACATCCCCAGCTATCTGTCTTCCTCCACCGCAACGAGGCTTGGATCCGCCCGACACCAAAACGTCATCTCCCACCGGAAGAGGGTAAATTTAATATTTGCCATTTGAATTTACAGCGGTACTAGGGTTGGGCTTGGTCGGATTTACATGCGATTTGCATAGTTATACATCATTCACGCCTGCGAAGTAACAATGACGCACGAATTCAGGAAGTAATGTGACGAATTCATGGAAGCTACTTGAATATTCCTTGATGGGAGGATTCCCGGGAATATTCCCGCTGTAAATTCAAACTGAATTGCACGAGATGGTAACTTGAGCAACTCGTTTCAGATTACGCCACGTCACCAAAATATCCAACTAAAAACCCACTAAACTCGCTATACGGCTCACGCCGCGGTAATTTTTCGCTGGATAATGTTAGTGGAGCAACGTTGGTTTCGCAAGGGCGTCTGCTTGTAAAGCAAAACCGCGAAGGGTCGCCCCCTTGGGTGTCAGGAAGGGAAAAGCCCCGCTCGAGCTCGTGAGAAAACCGGGATAATGGAACAGGTGTCCTTGGTGTTGATGACACACACAAACACGCAGCGCCACCAATCATCAGCCCTTTCCGGGCGGTGTGAGGTGTATCTTAAGTGCTTTGGGTTAAAGCTCGGGGGGGGGGGGGAACTTGCGCGATATTTCAAGGGGAAAATGCAAATGCACGCGGTTTCTTTGGGAACTGCTCGTGCGAAAATATTTCTTTGGGGAAATTTATTGGAGATTTTTCCGAAGAACCGAATTCAGTTGTTGAAGTAGTGAAAATGCAATTATTTTGCTCCAATTTGAAATTAGTAGCGCAAGCGTGAAAAATTGGGGGGGAAAATAACGGATTGCGGTTCGTTAGGTTAACCCCTCGTCCCCTTCGATTCGGTCCATTTCGTTCGAGCATCGGCTCTGATCGATTCGAACCGAATTTCTTACCGTCAATGGTGAAAAGGGAAGCCGCCCCTTGTTTGTGCGCGATTAAAAATTAATAAGCAGGTATAGGGGCGGACTGGAGCTTAGGAGGGATGATGCGTCACAAAATACACGCGGGCCTCGGTATAAATAATAAAGGTGTGTTTGGCGAGTGACTAGGGGAAGCTCCGTCCCTCCAGCCGTGGACCCATCAATAATTGAAATCCAATGAGGGGGGGGGTACGTTTGGAGGAGGATAGTCGGGAGTATAGAACTGGGAAAAGCCCTTATTTTTTGCCCCCCCAGGACACTTTATTAATTAACAATACAATGCAAATTCACGGGGCGCCTTCATTTTAGGGTGGCAGCCCTTCCTGGCCGGGGCCGGGGGCTGGTGCTTTAATGCGGTGCGTGCAACAAAGGGATGATGCACTGCAGCACACCCCACGTGGGCTTTCACGGACTTAGAGATATTATGGCGCTCGCTGATGTTATTGGACTATATTTGAGCTCGTAAAGTTTGTGTGCGAACTTGGGGGGTGATTAGGGCGTCTGGGCGCTGCTATCTGATGCCCGGGCCCGCAAGACCGTGTAATCCTCGCCGATTCCAATTTATCATTGCGGCTAACTCCGGGGGTTGCATATCGTTTACGTTATGAGTTAGAAATGGTCCATGGGTGGGAGTATCCAAAGGGTGGTCCCAGTCTTTCGAAACTCCGTTTTAACTTAGACTAAAAATTATAGCATACTCTTCTGTGGTTTTAAAGGGTACATATAACCAGATAGAATCAAGGATTGTGTCATCCCCAAAATAATTGGAAATTCGACTCCCCAAACGCGGAAAATAGGTGGAAAATTGACTCCGAGCTCGCAGGTCACAGAACTGCAGGTGGATTTGGGGAGGGGAGGTGCGGGGTGACGGGGGTGGCCAATTTCCAGCCCTCCACTTCCGCACGCAGCAGCGCGATCAATACTACCTGATGTGGAGATTTAAATTGTTTAGTGGACGTCCGGCGCTTTCGGCGTCGAAATTCGACCCTAGAATTTTCCGCGAATCGTTTATTAGGACGGGGAAGGTTCCGGAGTCAGTCGGCTGTCGGATTAAGGGCTTCCCGTACGGCATATCCGGGTTTAAAGGGCGGAATGTTCAATACAATCGGCGGGATAAAAAAAGAGATGAAAGGGCCGACGAGACGCTCTTTTTCCGCCCCAGAACTAGCTCGTCGCCCTTTGTGAGGAAGGCGCCCGCTCGTTCGGTTTTTCGGACGGAGAGGGTTTCATTTGATTATGTCTGACAGTAAGCGAAGCCTCCCCCCGCCTGGGGCACGTGAATGGACTTTGGAGCTTGTCAGGGGAGGGTTAACTCATTTTCTTGATTAAGCGGGCGAAGGGATTACCTCGTCTGAGGAGGGCCTTGGGACGACTATTACTTATTCGGGGGATTCTTTCCCTCGACTTCTCGGTTAGGTAATAGTTTCATCACGGATTATAAATCCGGCGTGAATTGCATCGTTTGCTGTCGAGAGACTAGTATAATAACGCCAGCACCTACTGCAAAGCAGCAATTGGTTTGGTGCTTTGCCAAACCCAGTAATGCGTGTGCGGTTAGTTCGGTTGCTCCACGATGAACACATCTTTGCGCCCTATTGTCGCCAATAGGGCGACATTTAACATGTGAACTTTAAACTGGCTGGAGTGCAGAGGGTTTAGCGTTCCAAAACCTCGAATGGGAAAGTGCTGGCCCAATTAGTTGACTTACGTCTTCGTTAGCCGCCGTCGAGCTGCTGTAAATGAAGGAAGCCCCAGACAGCCACTTCTTCGGCAAGGACAACAGGGACTCCTTCCATCCTGCAACATCGAAAGCTCAATCAGCGCTCCTGCAATCAACCCAACGTCCAGCGCAATAAACCCCACCGGAAAAAAAGGGAAAAGTCGTGTCTTAGGCCGATCACTCCCGAGGGGGATGCGATCATTTTTCTCCCGACGTCCGACCCCAACCCCGCGCCACGACGAAACTGCTTCCCTCATCAAACCGCCCTCGCCTCCCATAGGCGGTCGTTACTCTACTCCCGCGTAATGTGTCCGGGCTATTACTCCCAACTACTTCCTGCGAAGGCCAGCTCGGCCCTTCCGCGAGCCCTGATGAAACCTGGGGGGGCCTTAAAGATTGGCCCTAAACGTCTCTCGGTCGATTTATCGCCCACATTGCGGGATAAACTCAAAGGGACCTCTAGGGACGATCGGAAGTTGGAGGGGACACGCGAATATTCTCGGGGTGCGTCTCGTTCGAGCGTCCACTCCGTTGAATTTTCGCGGCAGCATTTTCATAAAACCCCGCTTTCCGATGAAAGAAGCAAACGGGCGAAAATATCCCTAAAACCCCAACTTCACGGAGGAAATAGACGGCGTGGTTCGCACTGGGGATCGGCAGAATTGCCTCGCCTCGGGCCCTCTCAACGGAAACTCATCCCCGAGACAGCAAAAATAATATTTTCCCTGGTAATAAAACAATAACAGCTCTTGCGGGGGAGGCCCTTAATCTTTTTGTGGGGAGAGAACGCCCGAGGTGGAATTTCCCTGGCGGTTTCGTATCCTCTAGGTATATTGTTTGGAGAGTTTTATAGAAGTTGAACTACATTTTCCTATGAAATAGAGTACGCCACAACAACGAACTGCACTTTTGAAGAATTATGATGTTTGCTTTGAAATCGCCTGTACTTGCTAACATTCGATTTCGAAAATGCATTTTAGAGGACTCAAATTCAAAAATGTCTTTCGGAAAACTCAACTTCGACTCTATCTACCAGAGTATCTAGACTACCACATTTCATTCAAAACGATGGATGTTATCTCCACCAGGGCTAATTTTGTGTCACGATAGCGACGGATTACACACCCGGCCACCGTCCTAATCCCTTGGTGATTACCACGCGGTTGCTGGTGTTGTCCCCCAGCTTGCGACCCCTCGATGAGCATTCTCCCTCATCTCTCCGCACCTAGCCCTTTGTGCTTCACGTCAGCATTCCCCAGCATCTCGCGAATACCAAAACCTGATATCCTTGCTAGAACAGCAGGAGTCAGGACAATACGGAATTGGATTACGAGCCGAAATAACCTACCCCTACGGAAGTTAGCACAGCTAAACTAGAACGAGGTTGTAATCCACTTGAATTGTCGCAGCATTCCGTATCCCTTTGAAATTCAATTTTGTTTCGGTTGAATTTTCATCTAACATTTTTACGCCGATAGTATTTTAATTGCTATTTCCGTTCGATGTGGGGTATTTTAATTGTTTCTACCAATCAATGGATTGTCATTGTTTCCTTTAAAAAAATCTACCTCGAGGTTGGTTTTACATCACTATTGATCGTCCTGAGCTATTTCTTGTGACACCGTCTTTTTCACACCCCCTTCGGTACCGTTCTTGTATCCAAGGGCAATTTAAACCATAGCCACCCTTATCTCCTGACAAATCCCTTCCGTAGCCGCCTGCGATTGCCACAAAGCCCTCTTTTCAGGAGAATTACTGCGAATTCCTCCGATTGCACCGAACAAAAAGAACTGAGATTAGAACGGCCCTTAGGTTTGGGTGCACCCCTATAGTAAATTCGTTAAAAAAAACTGACAAGTCATTTTACTTATTACCCATGCGATAAAATAACAAACTTCTTCAAATTGAAAATCAAATTTGTTTTTCAATAATTCATCGAGTTTTCCACCCGACCCAGCGCGGCTAATCTCCCTTAACTCCTCTCGATTTTTATGGGCGAAATTTATTCAATTTCGTGACGTCGATTAGTTTAATCCAATTTCATCCCCCCCCAGTGGCTCCACACTGAAGTTCCAAGTTTGGAGACAGAAAGGGCTCGAATCGGTCTCGAGGGCTTCGTCCCGGCCATATCCATCTTAGCAGGGACAAGCTCCACGAAAGCTGTACTTTCGAAGCCCCCGGTAACCTTTTCACACTGAGCCCTTCTCCCTACACCCCTGCCCTAGACTATGTGAGTGGAATATTTGTGAGGTGATTGCCTAACGAAAAATTTTCCACGAAGTATACAAGCACCTCGACAAATTAATAGATGAACATCTATAGAATAATTTATTCGATTGAACCGTTGACTGAGCAGTCTGACCAGACTTGTTTGAACAGATTTATGAAGCAAACACTTGAATTATAATTTAAGGTATTTTTATTTCATTTAAATTTATCGTTAACTGAAGAATTTCCAATTAATCCACTTGAGGTTGTGCCTATGCCACTAGGTGCCGTAAGAAATTTGCACGTAGCCAAATTTGACAAGAGGAAAGTTTCGCTCAAAAAAAACGTATCCAACCCCCGATGCAGGGGTGAATTAAAGTGGGGACGTGACGTCATGCGACAGGTCTGCAGTCATAACGCAAGACGCACGGTTATGAATATTAATGGCCCGGCTACGTCATCGCCCTGAGCCTCCAGCGAAACGGATGAGTTTCGCAAAGCCATATTTATATCCTGCCGCCCTTTGCGTCCCTTCAATCCTCGTGTCGCTGCGACAACATTAGCCATTACACGCGTCCCGGTCCCTTTGTACTTACGTTTCCCATCTGAATAAATTCGAACACTGGGGGAGGTGGGAGGGCCACCCCAGTCGCCGGTTTATTGTTCCGTTTTTATTGCAGTTGTGTGAATTATTGTTGTTTTCCCTACATTCATTCAACTCACAAACGTGTCTCATTTAAGTTTTGCAAAGTTAAATAAAATATGCTCGTCACATGGAACGTTATTTTATGTAGCAGCAGCAACGACTCTGCAAACACGACATATACAATTTCCCCAGCTCATATTCCCTCTGTATAGGTCATTACCAACACGGGAAATGACACATTGATCACATTAGGGTTGCTTGTTTCCAGGCGAGCTGTGTTTTCGCACGAATCGATTGGACAAATACAGCCCTGGGTGATTAATAATTGTGTTTGGATACGCGGTGGTGTATCCAAGGGCTATTCGGAAATTTTGCAATATGCATGAAAATTGCGGTGATGGCGGGCAAACTAGGACTGTTATTGAACTACGTACTGTAAAAATATACCTAAAACGGCCGAGCAAATATTTAGGAAGTTAACAGTAAAATATGGAATGTGAAAATGCGTATAAGCTTGGCCAATGTGCAGGGCTTCCCGTCAATTTGTCTTAAAGTAGAGTAAAGAATAACATTCTAAAGTTTGGCCACATGCTTATCATCCCGTATGTACGCGCACGGTCCATTCTAAACCCTGCTTTTACTTCAATACAACAGTACAATAGAAATCATGCAGGTTGATGGTAGAAATTTTTCAGGTTCCCTCTCGGAATTAAATTAGAAATCGATTTGAAACCGGAACCGCCCCCCGCTAAGACGCCCCCTGCGTCCAACCCTCCCCCCCACCCCCCCCCTCCTTCACCCCGGGGGAAAAAAGGGAGAAAAAGCGGCATCATTAGTGCGGTTTACTCAGCGAATAAACCCATCGCAGACCCTGTAGCCGCGGCTTTACACGACAAGGGCCGTGTTCGGCTAACAAAGCCAATCTAGCTGATCCAGAGTCCGTCCGCCGGGCGAAAACACGGCGAGGGTGGAAGAGCCGACTTCCCCGCAGACTCGCCCCTTTTTGCCCCAGCACAAACCCTCCTCATGCCCAATTGACTCGGCTGAAGCGCAACGCTCGACAAAGCCGCGCCGCTCTCTTGACCCGTTCAGCCGGAAGTTATGAGCGAGTCATTGAAATATCCGCAGACGGAAGTGCGGCCGGATGCCTCGTGGTTTTCCTCCACCGCTGGCGGAAACGGAAATCCAAGGGAAAAGCGGTAGATGGCGCGAAAGATGATGGGAATCGGGGATGATCGCACATGGATATATTCGAATTTATAGGGGGTTGAAGGAAATGTGTCATAATTCCAAACGATCTCACATTTAGTCCCATATTGGTGCAGGTGCTTTCGTGAAAACCCTCACACTACTGATCGTTGAACTTAAGACATAACGTAAATTTGACCAAAACGACATACAAGTAGATGCTGCGCTGGGATTAGCGGCCGGGGTCGCTCAAGTGGAGTGGGATCAAAAACAGGGACAGCGAGTTGAAAGTTACCTACAAACAAAATCCACGCGATCGCAAACTATGAATCCACCCGTAATTTTAATACAAGCCACCAAGAACAGTTTATCGAAAGTGGAAACGTAAAGTCGCCGGTCGCAACTCAACTAACTAAGTTACAACCCCAGAAGGGAAAATCCTCGTTTCCTGCCCGAAATCACCTAACGCCTCCGTTTCTGGCTGACTGAGGAAACTTTCCTACAACTCGACGGGAAGGAAGGCCCCTCGCGTATTACGGCAGAAAGCCCCCGTCTAACGGCGTTTCGGTCGTCGTTTCTTTTATTTGCTCACGCCTCACGTCCACCGGGCGAAAGGTAAATCCCGAGGGATCCTGGGGAGGCGAACGAGGCTGGAAAGTTCCGCGATGTAACTTCGCCCGGCATAAAGGGAAACGGAAATGCGGGAGTCGAGGGCGCACAAAGGGCCCCCTCGAGCCGTGGATTTTTCCCCGGCTAAAGGTCAAGGGTTGCAACGCGTTTGATACTGCAACCCCCGCGCGGCCCGGTCGGTACGGCAATTAAACACACAATGGCAGCTGCGGGGAAAAACAGCCGAGCTTGTGTAATTATGGGGAAAGAACACCAGAGCTGGGATTTTCACAAATATTTTTCGGATGAGTCGATCGGACTGTCACTCCGACCTAAACTTGGACGTACTTTATGTGAATGTCTAGATCAATTCTCTAGAAGAGCTGCATCTCACTCCGAGGGGGAACTTTTCGAACACTCGTAAAAATTCAGCCGGACTAAAATTTCCGAGTCGCCAGGAGAATTCCGTCGGTTTCGCGAAGTGAAATTGCAGCCATCAACGAGTCTGGCGAAAAAGATGAAATGCTCCCCAATCCTCTTTACTCTCCTAAACGAGTTTGGAAATTGTTTTTCTTTTTAACTGGCTTTCCGCGACCCGCTCCTCTCCAAACTGACTTCCCGTTCATCCCCCAGGGACCGAGTGCATCCCTTCTTGAGCTAACTCAATTTCCCGGTTTGTCCGATTCGTCTTTTCCACTGACGACGTTCCGAAAAGCTCCTAGGGCGGAGGGTTGCACCGCCAACGCGACTTCAGTATCGAGACGACGTGATGAGTCCGCGACAATAAAACAACCTGACAAAGCAATCAAGCGGAGCTGGCGGAGGGACACTGGAGGGTCTGCGAGGAGGGAGATTGCCCTGATACATCACGTCGTTTTTCGGTGGAAGAATCATCCCCTAATCGACTAGAGGAAGCAGACGCAATGCGACGAGACAGGGGGCGATGTGAGTCGACACGATTAGAGTCGACACAATATTATAAGACACGAGGGGAATAATATACACTCCACGATTCGACTACGACACGACTCAACCACGACACGACTCCACCACGACACTACTACGGCACGACTCGAATACTATACGACACGACTCAAATGTTATGCGACACTAGTCAATGGCATTATAAGCTTCCATTGCGATGTGCAAGAAGTGTTGATTTCGACCCGAAACGCCATTCATCCATCTCTCGGGACTACCCCAATTTCAGCCGGGCGAAAACCGGCACCCTCAAGCCAACACCATAAATAATGGGATCGGCGCATCTGGCAGTCTGTTGTGTCAACCGACAGAGGGCGGGCGACGCAGTGCGTCGCGTTTGCCGCATTTATTAGCGTCGCGTCGGCGTCGCGGCGATAAATCAGGACAGGGAGATGTGTCACTTAACGGCAATTAAGTCACCCCGCAGAGGATTACCGCTGTTATTGGAGGTCATTAAAATGGCCGGGTCGCCGGCTTTAATGCAGAAGAATGCAATTACGGGGAAATTTCATTAATCCGTCATAATCAGTGTTAACATTTCGGGGATGATGAATTCTTGTTAGGGGTTCCGTCGTAATTTCGTTTCGTCTGGTGAACCGGCCTAATTGGCTGAATTCGCCCCGCTGAACCAGAGGGAATTTGTCTTCCCGTGGCACCTTTGGAATTTGGGATTTAATCATGCTGCCGCTCTCCGTATGAATGCCGCGTTTAACCGAATAGTCATTGTTGACGTGGCGAAGTAAAAAACACCGACAGCTCGCTCCAGAGTTCTCTTTTCCTATTCTAAACAGTGTGAAATCCTATCATATTTCAACCCTTTCCCCGCAATCCACCGACAATAAAATTCCAATTGTCCCCCCTACAGCCCATTATCCACAAGAACAATGAGCTTGGAAGCTGTTCTTACCCCTAAACTGGGAAGCTGTTCCTGCTCTAAATGGAAGAGCAGGATGAAGGCAAACGTATACAATAACTTGGCAACGCCAGTTTTCCCTCAAACAATACCCCAAACACGGGCGTTCGTCGTTATCCTAGTTGATCGAGTACAAGAGGGCTGCCACCGTGATGAGGGGGCTGAGAGGGTGGAGGGCGCGACTCCCCCGGGGCCTCTGCGAGCGACACGCGAAGTAAGTTCGTGCCCTTTTCTGCGACGAGTTTAGACCTGGGGAGGTTTCCACCCCACACAAAGGCTTTTCAGAACGTTACGTTTTCGGCGAGGTTTAAATCGGTTGCTTTTTCAGCGGACGGATGGGAAAACCGAAGAAAACGTTCGACTGCATTTTAGTAAGTTTGCACTACCACCACTAGACGGTGGCGTCAGTCGGAACACTTGCCTTGCCGCGGCGCCCAAACCTCTCGAACGGCATAAGTCACGGGCGGCTGTTTCACTCCCTCTCGTGTGTTTCGGATCATTCGTTACAATAATATTCATGACATTATGATTTATGATATGAATAACAATACGAAGTATTTTATTTCGAAAATCAATGGTGGAACTTTCAGTTTCCTAGCTACACCGTAACAAAACTTAACATGGGGTCAAAGATTTCCCATTTAAATCCCTATGGCCAAACAGAATTATGGTTATTCTCTTTGCCTAGGGCCCGTGAAAAATAGAACGCACTTGTATGTATACGCGAAAATAAAAATGGGTAAAACCAAAATTTCCAAGTCGTGAAAGTAAAGAAAATGAAAAATTTCGACGACTCCTGAGGCCGAACACCTCTGCCCTAGATGGTATTCTTCATCCCCTCGTAGACGTCCAGTTTCAGGTGCGACTAAAGCGACCTATCCTTCGCTCATCCCGAATAGTAACACGATCCTCCCCGTCCACCCAACTCCCTTCGTCCCGGCGTGCAGGGCCGGCTTATCGATTATTCCTAGCCCTGGGAGCGCCAGGTCCGACCCTCCCGTCTCCAGGGAGTACTGTTTCTGTTTATAGAACGCCGGGCGTTCTTGAAACGGCGTCCGCGAGCCCCGAGGACACTAGAACCGACGTGGAGGGCCCTTCGCCTGGCAGCAGCAGCGCAAAGGGCAACCCGTTCCCCTTTGTTTCGCAATTGGATCTGGCGACGCAGCCAGCGGCGTCAATATTGACCCTACTGATTAATGGACGGTCCGAGCCCCGGGGAGGTAATTAAATCGGTAGGTAGGTTGCGTGGAATTGGCTTTGTTGCGGTGCGCCCTTGAAAATGGCGCCACTTTTCACGTTGCGATGACGTGGCAAAATGCAGCGGGAGTTGGAAAATTAAAAAAAAAAACTACGGTCGATCAGCTCGCTACTCCCCGCGCCCAGATGTTCGTCCAATGCATTACGTAGAGCTGATTATATGTTTGAAGCAGTGAAGCCGAAGATCCTAGTCTCAAATTGCACTAGTAATGCAAGAAAGTAAAATTATTATCAACGGTCGATTAAATTTTAATGGCGCGCAATTAAATTAAAAGATTCATATTAATGGAATGATGTGAAGTGCCTTGAATAATTCATCCAATCCATGAAATAATCGAATGAAGTAATTATTATATGTGCCCGCCCGATGAATTGCACTTTATAGAGCAAATCGACTGAATAATTATGCATATATTCGAAAACGTGAATATTAAATACCATTGGGGAAAAGCAGAGTTGATTGCAACTTCACCTACACACGTTGGTACGTTGTAGCAGGAAAGTCTGAACTGGAAATTAAATGCTTCAAACATCTCCAAACACAATTTACCCTGATTTGGATGTGTCTAGGTGCGGATGGCTATTTGCAGAGTGAGCTTTCTATTGTAATTAAAAAGTTACCAAGTGCCAGCCATCCGTTAATTTCAATCCTCTCGCATTTACAGGGTAAACTTTGATCGTTTCACCGGAGTCTAACGAGTCGTTTGAAGTGGACAGACTTAATTACGTAGAGTGAACCACATAGAAGCCTAGTGGTGGAGTTTGGGGGTTGGCTCGCCAAAAGAACTTTTAATAAATCATCACGGTAAGTGTCGTAGAACCACTGAGTACATTGAAGCACCAAGTGAAAAATTAACACGAAGATAAAAAATATGGCTTCATCTGTGGTGCGCATAAGTAATATCGTGATTATTCAGCGACATGCTGTTAATCCCTTTGAGGGAGGATTCCCCCCAGTTTGTCACACGTTTGTCTGCGTGTACGTCTGCCGAAGACGGATGGTCAGACAGCGCTCTCATCTCCTCCCCCCAAGTTGGCAATTTCATTTCGTCTCGCAGGTATGAAAAACTCTGCGGGGGAGCGTGCAGGGCGCGCCCGACGCTGGAGGGAAAGCGTCGCGACGCCTCGCCAAGAGCCCTAATGAGATTTCCCCGGGTCCGGAGAGCTTCCCACGTTTTTCCATTAGGGATTAGGAGGAACGGCCCTTTGTGCGCGTTTTTACGGCCGGTCGTCGGTTATTCGCTTTTACCGGGGAGGGATGTTTGTGGAAAAAGCGTCGCGAGAATTGAAAGCAATTAGGAGGAGCCGCCGAAGAAAAATTCGGCCTTTCTTCCCAGGTTTCTCCTTTCAATAGTCTCGGGGAAATTGAACTTTCTGGAATCGGAATCGATTCACAGCATGAGCAAGAGCGCCCGACATGTGATTAGAAAAAGTATAGCCATCCTGCTGTTATTCAATGAAAGGAGTGCTTTCAATCGCAATTTAAATTTTAATACCCATCTCGAAATTACCGCTCGAATAGCAATTCCCTGAGTAAAGGTGTAAAGGTTCTGTTATCGGAGGGGGACTACAATTTGCAAGTGAAATGTTTTGAAATCCGAAACGCTTTGAAAGAGCGCCGTGCCGCTTTTGTAATTAGACTAATTCAACCCTGTTGCCCTGTCCCTGGTTTCAAAGGGCTCAGGTCGCAGCTATGCCCGCGACGCATTGAACGCGCGACATCTCGGGGGTTGCATCTCCCCCATTTGCCGATTGAGGCGGTCGAGAGGGTTGATTTGCAATGCGGTTGCCCCTGCGTTAGACAATGAGCCCGGCGATGGGGATTAGCCAATTACGACGGTTGTGTCTGGACCCCAGGACGCGCTGTGTTTTAATTACGATCTGATAATGTCGCCCGGGAGTTGAATGCGGATCTGATACGTTCAAATTATTACTAGTTGTGATCTATGTCCGGATGGGGACGCAGTAACGCCACAACTAATTTACGAGGGTCGTCTCAAAAGTTGCACTCTTATTTAATATAAAGAAGAGTATTTTTTTTCAAAGAATATTTCGAAAAGTTCTTGTTAAATTTAATTTTTGGCACACATTTTGGCAAAAACAGTTTTTTCCACGCCAACGCTCTCTTGTACCAAAGGTGATGGTCCTTGCTTGTACGCTGCTCGTCAGACTCAAGACCTGCTCAAGGAGTTGCGATGGGACATCCGCCTTGCACCAAGTGACTACTATTACGCATAATTCCAGTTGGCGGAGTAAAATTAAAAACAGTACTTTTGGATAACAATTATTTAATAGACTCATACATATTGCCCAGTACATTACACTGAAGGTCGGGATCTCCGGTCGTGGAAATGAAACTTCCCAGCTCGGGCAAAAAAAGTTCCTAGTTAAGGAGTGACGTTCAGCTCGCACTTTCGAGACTAATTGGGTTTCTTCAAATGTCAACATCAACAATATAATTCCGGTCAATCTATCTAGCGTTACAACTAATATTCTCAACAAACAGCGCCCTTTCGCCATTTTCTCCCCCCAACCCCCCCAAAAGAAATAAGACAGCCTAAACACAACAAGAGAAAACGCCCCATAAAATATGCAATGAAACGAAGCTTGCACACCCTATACATCTGAAACATCGAACGACTGTACAGAAATAATTTCCATCCGAAGGGAACAGAGTGGTATTTACAAAACGGGACTCTGCGTCCCAGAGCGCGGGGGAAAGGATTATAAAATCTAACGTGCTGCATTTTCCATTTGAAAAAGAACATTTTGGAAGATGTTTCTCACCGTTATTGACTACCATAGAGAATTTCGAACGCTGAACGAAAAAATAACACGTACAACGTTTTAAAACTACTCCTTGCGAATTACAACAGAGGCACCGTGATCAAGGATAGGGCACATGTTACTCTTCAAGTCGGCTCTTGGCGTAGAGTACCTCCAATTCGTTACGTATTATCAGGGAACAGGATTATTTAATACGGTGTTTGCATAGGATTTTAGTTTACTCCACGCTTTAGGTGTTTACCCCGCCAACAAATAAATTCGCAACGTTTGGTCGAACCCAGCCTAACGATCGCAGCTAATTATTGCTTCTCGCCTATGCTATGTCCTAAGTTGTGGATTCCCGATTTACACCAGTTCTGTAATACATGCGCATTCAGTGATTAGAAAAGAGGCCTAAACCTAACGGCTATATTATGTACAATTATGATTAATAATAACCATCCAATGAAGAAGTCTAAAATTCCGACGATATTTCCGTACGTGGTAAGAAATCGTCACGTCGGATATTTCGTCTCCGGTTCGTTTCGAATAATTAAGGTTAGAAATGCGTAGGTATGATTGGAACTACACTAAGTATTTACACCAGTTCTCTAATACACGTCCACGTGCGGATTTGGTTATTAGAAAAAAGGCTTAAACCTAACGGCTGTACTATGTACAATCTTGCGGTTCGGAGCCTAAAACACCTAAGTACACAGCGATGAGCAATGTTTAAAAGCGGCAAATAATTTTAGCGATGGAATGCTCGCGGCTCTCCACTTTAGGAGTTTTTGTACACCTAAAATTGACGCTATGAGTCGTGGGTATGTGGAATACAAATTTACAACGAACAGCAGGAATAGAAGACGGGAGCGTGATGCGGGCTACATCGGTGACCTAAATCTACCTGATCGCCCTGTCGGATAGGATCTCGAAGCGTAAGCGCTGAGCTTAGATACGACGACATAACAGCTCTCACAGCCGGGCCTTGCCGGTGACCTTGAATCTAGCGCAGGTGTAGCACCATGGTCCTCCAATGCGGTCCAGCGCGCAGCTTTACCTCAGCGGCAAGTCTCGGCTGTGAGGACTGTGCTTGACTTGACTTCCGACAGGGGATTGTATAGTACCCTAATCTAAATATTGTGCCGGTAATATACCTCATTTCACATTTTAATCTACCTTAATAGTGTTCACGTTAATCGACCGTAAATTAGCGCACTCCAGGCGTAATCTTACGCAACCTAGCGTAATTTTACGCAACCTAGCGTAATCTTACGCAACCTAGCGTAATTTTACGCACGCCACCGTAATTTGACGTAATCTAGCGTAAACTTAACGTAACCTAGCGTAGTATTAACGTATATTAGCCTAACCTAAGGCGGCCCGTCCGATTCAAGGCCGGGCCTATCACTTCTCAACAAGGGGTGGCCCGCGAAGGGCCTGATATGTATGCGATCTCAGTTGATATTTTTGTCCTAAAAATATAGTTTGGAAAACGGCAGAACCGAACCGGAATCAAACTGAAAATTCCTACAGTAGATGATATGTTTACGATATGGCCTACGCTTAAGCTAAGGCGCGCCAAAATGCGACGCTGAATTGATATGTTCGGTGTTGGCGCGTCGCGGTGACGCAAAGATATGTTCGAGTGCGAAAAACGACAATTGTATCTTTGGAATATACCCTTAGATTCTATTGAACTTGCGACTGGTTGTGTAGAAACGCGGAAATTACAACGATAAACTGGTTGGAGAAACTTCGGGAGACTGTACGAAGTGTTGAATAGAACCGAATGGCAGATATATTGCAAAGGAATACCACGCCGTTTTAATGTTTCTTCTCGTCATTCTACCCTTTTAACACAACAGATTTACGTCTGAGTGACATGCATCCTTAGATAGGCGGAACCTTCTCGAGATGCTATTTACATCAAATCCTAAATAAAATTTTGCTACCCTCTTAGGTACTTTCACGTGCTACTCCTAAATCCTAGAGGTAATTTAGAATCCTTGCCGAAAAGGGTTTCGGATGGTTGGTTGCGTAGGCGCGTCCTGCCGAAAAGGGTTGACTCCCGGTTGGTCCGGCAGGCTCCTCCCCGCAGGCCTCTGCTGGGGTTGGCTTTGGTTCTGCTGTTGGTAATCGTTCTGATACCCTTGCTGTTGATACCCCTGTTGGTACCCCTGCTGATACCCCTGTTGATCCCTTTGCTGTTGGTACCCTTGCCCCTGATACTCCTGTTGGTATCCTTGTTGTTGATAACCGTTCAATCCACCGTCCAGACTCGTCTCCTGCTGCTTATACTCCAAGTGGTTCTTAAAGTCTTCCGCCACGGGTTTCTGGTCTTGCATGCTGTAAGTCTGGTACTCCTTATTAGGCGGATCCGCCATCAGAATATTAGCTTCGTTCTCGAACGGCTTGAAGTCGTATATGTTCCTCAGGTACATCAACACCGGAGCGTACAGGAGATTAGAAAACGCGATGCCCACGTTCAAGGCCGTGAAACCTATGGCCTCCACCACGCCTCCTGCTATAATAGGACCTATGGCGTACGCCACGGAATAAGATATGTCCGCGATGGCGTAGATGCTGCCGTAGACCGAGACGTAGCGCACGTCCACGAGGTACCCGAGCGTTGGCAACAGTGCCGTGTCGATGAGGGCTATGCCGAAGCAGATGCCGCAGATCGGGATCATGAGCGCTTTGTAGGAACTGGCGAAGGGAATGATGAAGCAGCAGAGGCCCTCCAAGGCCAAACCACTGGCGGCCATCAGCCACTGGTAGTGCGGGTACTTCTTGGCCATCTTCACCGTCAGGATGACCCCGAAGACGTGGGGGAAGAACGCCGGCAGCCAGATGATGCCCACCTTCCAGTTCTCCGTCGTCAGGTTGTCCTCCATCCAGAGGGAGATGGTCGGCTCGAGGAAGGCCAGGGCCACGTTGGACATCATGAGGGCGCCGGAGCACACCGCGATGTACGGGTCCATGAAGAGGCGCCATATTGGTACGGAGGGAGGTTTGACCTGACGGTGAAAAATTGCATACTCAACGCTAACCGTTGTGGATTACCAGGGAGAGCTTCGCCACCCGGTGGAGGGAATACTTGGGATGAGTAGACAGACTGGTCTCATGAGCGACAAGATGAAGGGTCGCTGTGACATGAAGGCCAAACCTGGCGGATTACAAGGGGGACACTGGAGTCGGCATTAAACCCCACTGGACGGGAAGGTTATTCGCCCTAAAGAAATGGTCTGACGCTGTTTGACCCCGTCCGGTCTTAAGAGGGACAGCATCCCGTCCTACTGGGGGAAGCACGCACTGGGTTGTTGAAGGATGTTGTGCCCATATCAAAGTAATAGAACTGATCGGAACCAGTATAGGGAGGAGACAGTGGCACGGAAGTTGCGACACGACAAGGCCGTGCTATTTCGAGCAATGCGGCGGGACTTAGTGGTGCCAGATGCCAGCTGGCACCTGCTAGCTACTGCCAGGCGCCAGCTGGCACCTGCTAGCTGCTGCCAGGCGCCAGCTGGCACCCGCTAGCTACTGCCAGGCGCCAGCTGGCACCTGCTAGCTACTGCCAGGCGCCAGCTGGCACCTGCTAGCTACTGCCAGACGCCAGCTCACACCAGCAAGCTGCCCTGCCAGGCGCCAGCTCACACCAGCAAGCTGCCCTGCCAGATTCCAGCTTATACTTGCTAACTAATCGACTAGACTGGACTGTTAAGTGTTGAGCGGGACTTCGCTAGCGAAGGCGGGTTCCGACCTTGTGGCAGCCCAAGGTCGACTCGATCGCACTGCGGCTCCTCACCTGTTGGCTCTCCTTGATCTGCTGCTTGATCGGCTTCATCACCAGCAGCAGCATGAACCCGTCCATCAGGGACACGAACGCCAGGATCAGGAAGGGCACCTCCTTGCCCGCGAACTGGTACAGAGCTCCGCCGAACGGCGGCGCCACCAGGCACCCGAAACTGATGAAGGCCAGCGCTATGCCCAGCGCCTTCGACCTCTCGTTCTCCTCCGTGAAGCGGTCCGCGATCATGGCCAGGCCCGAGGTGTCCGCGAAGGCGGAGCCGACCCCCTGCAGGCTCCTGGCGAAGAACAGCAGGCCGTAGCTGCGGCCGCAGGCGAAGACGGCCGTCGAGAGGAACATGATGGTCAGGCCGATCATCATGGGGATGTCGTAGCCGATCCTGTCGATCAGGGCTCCGCTGAACGGGTTCACCATGAGCTGCACTATCGCCTTGGATGCGAATAGGATGCCTGTAGCGGAGTCCTGGCCATGGTGGTCGTGCTTGAACGGGGTGCCTGGTGGGAGGGTCAAGTTTCCCGAAGCCGGGGGCGGCAAGTCGTCCGTGTAGGCGCCTATGTAGCGGAGGTAGTCGGGGATTATGGGGACGATGACCATGTAGAGCATGTTGTCGAGGAGGAGGGCTATGGACACTATGACGAGGATGAGCTTGCGCTGCGTCCTGGGCTCTTGGAGCTTCGTCCAGACCACCTCCTTGAGCTCGGGCCACTCCATGTTCACTATGGGGATTCTGGTTCCCATTTTGGCAGGTGGATCTACCTAGGGGGATTTCCAGATGGCGGGTTGGGGTTGCATGTGTTCCCCTGCTTTTCCTTCTATTGTGGCGATGGGCTCCCCTGGTAGTCCTCCTCTTCAAGACCACTTCTGTTCACTGGCACTACTTTTCCCCACGTCTCCTTTTCCTCAGTACTTTTTTTCTTGTATTCTTGATATCTTCGCACTACTGCTTTTAATAATTTGTTGGTGATTACGTGACTTCTTGGTGTCTTCCCCTGCGTAGGTGGTTTCCTCAGCACACGATCACTTTTATGTTACAATTTTATCAATTTTTAACTTAATTTTTATAATTTTTTATCAATTGATCCACGATGTTTTAGATAATGCGATTTTCATCTTCATTTCGTTATTCCGTTCCCCCCACAGGAGAATTTTCTCGTTTTCCCGGGAGTTGTTCGTTTTTTTTCTCCCAGGATTGGTCACTTGGTGAATTCACCTCGTTCAATTTATAGTTATTTATTTTATTGTGAATTTGCTGCGTTTTCGTGAAGTCCTGCGCGTCCCGATGGCCTGTCCTTGCGGGGACACCTCCGGCTAGCAGTTTTCTCGTCCAAATCGGGTGCGGTTGAGGGGTTGAAGCGCAGTGCCATCTAGTTAACCTGACAACAATACAACAAGTGTTAATGGTTGAATTTGGCGATGAGGGCGGTTGTTGGAGGGGAGGCACTGCGCTTTTCCCCCCCGCACCCCGAAAATGGCAACTGCGTCGTTCTTATGGCTATGAATATTGCAGTACCATTGATTTAAGCGGTCTAGTCAGGATGCTCAGCCAGAGCCTAGACCAAGCGTTAAGATAAATTCGCTCTAAAATTAAAGATGCGACTTTATTATTCCATTCGAAGTACATCGCAACCCCCCCACGTCACGGGGGTTGCAACAGTGAAATCTCATTTGGGGGAGCAGCGGGACGCTGGAACAATCGCGCATCTGGCCGCGACACATGCAATAGTCGCTGGTTTAAGGGTATAATCATCGCCCGAGGGGTGGAACTGTGTCGCAGGCCTGTGATTGCGTTGAAAATCTGGGATTTCCCACTTTGACGTATGTTTCTCCTACTCTATTCCAGTTGGATATTTGTTTTAAAATATTCGCGAAATTTCATTTAACCACGTTTAACCCTTTAACTACTGAAAAAATATAACGTTGTAGATCCCAGTCGCTTTTCGACGACCGCTATTAAAGAGTTAAACTATGTGCATTCTATGGATCCATCACAAACCCAGTGGAAAATTGCAACAAACCCCATCCGCATTTGGCATTCCGCCGACTTATCGATTTCAGCCATTTTAATTTCGGCCGCCATTTTGTTCCGTCCTATTTCGGGTTCGAGAAAAGGGCAAATCGATATTACTCCCACAACAATGGTAATTTACATTCGGGTCAACCGATTTTCCGTGCACAATCGGAAATTGGGGTACCGCATTGCAGCCTCGCGGTGCACTCGAGGGAAGAAAATCCAAGCCAATGTTAGTTGTGACGAAAATGTCCCCAATGGATTTTTCTATATTGTCGATTGTCGACGTATTAAACTAAAAAACAACCTCATCCT
This sequence comes from Hydrochus callosus, assembly GCA_033557855.1. Classification (NCBI taxonomy): domain Eukaryota; kingdom Metazoa; phylum Arthropoda; class Insecta; order Coleoptera; family Hydrochidae; genus Hydrochus; species Hydrochus callosus. The sequence continues at coordinate 4,210 of JAUIMY010000188.1, read as the reverse complement.
CGAGATAAAGGACTAGTATATCTATCAAAATTTACCAAAGGATTTAAACGTTTCGTACGAACACATTGTTCGAATACCCCACCCCATGTTTTTACCTCTATACCGCCGCGCCGCGCCGCATACTTATCATGGAATTTGTGTCAAATTTGCGAACGAACAACCCTCTTCACAACTATCAGGCCGAAATTCCACCCTCAATTAACAAAACTAAAAACACTGGAAAAACTCACCCGTGTCGGGAAGGGCTCCTCCGATCCGGTTCGCCAAGAACCCCCGGATGTTGGTGGCGACCCTGGACTCCCCCAGCAGGCCAAAACTGCCACCCGGCTTTCCCTCCTGGCTATCCACTTTGTCCGTGGCTCGGTCCGCGGCCTCGTGTAACCGAACCGGAAACCGGAAGCTCGGGGGATTCCCACCAGGCCCTTTTTTCCCCTTTTTGTGCTGGGGCTGCGGGGCTAACGAAGAGGGTGCAGCGTCCCGACGATCAAAGTGCGGCAACCCACGCTGGACTTCTGAGCTTCGGGTTGCCACACACGAAGGGGCGGTGACGGCGCCCCGACCGGCGCATTGGCGTCGCGACGCCATTGGGTCGTCGCGGGGAGCGTCACGACGCCGCGGGCCAATGCAGGACGCGGGCGGTGGACGGCTAATTTATGACTTTTAATATAAGACGTTTGGATGTGTGGAAAAGGACGCGGGATCCTCGGGGGGGATGGTGCGTTCCTTTTTGGGATGAACAACCCTTCGTCCGTCCATACTGATTTTTTTTTTCATTTTTATACGGATGGAAGGGTTGTTCATCCCATCACTTTTGAAGAGTATGAAAATGTAACATTTGTTATAGTCTTCAAAATTACTCTTGGAAGTTTTAAGGCGGTGGAATTTTTAATTGGTGGAATTATATTGGTAGATTATCTACAACTAATCATTTCATCCGTATCCGGCAGAAAATACAAAATATAGGGTGGTTTTAATTGAATTGCAATTAGGACCTGTCAACATTTATTTATTTCTCAGCTCGAAACGAATGAAATGAAAATACAATTTCTATACGAACGAAATCAATTACTCTAAGGGTTTGTGACTTTTGGCAATATTTATGAATTTAAATTGCACTTCAACAAATTTAATTATTCAATAGAGGAGTTTCACTTTGCACTCTTAACTGCAATAGCCATAAATTCAACTAAGGTAGAAGCTATTTGAGTTTGAAAAGTTTGCTTTTATTATAAACAGGCTATCGTTTCATTACTGGCGCAGTACGAAGCCTGTAAAACTTTATTGAAATAATAAACCATTTTAATGGGTATTTTACACACGTTTTTTTCCAGTTATGCTTCATCGACAATGCGCTTAAAGATCGCATTCATCGGAATTATTTGCACACATAAAACTTAATATAAATACAGTACGACGTAGCCTTCTAAGTACCTATATTACTTTAGTCGTACTAAACTCCGTTTATTATACCGTTCGTTTATCATACTCTAGAGAATTACGTTTATCATGCTCTAAAGAACTACATTTATCACACCTACTCCTAAAAATTACATTTTAAAAAGTATCCTAAAATTTTGGAAGAACAAAGCAGTACATTTTGGAGTCACTCTCGACGAGTATTACACAATTCGCCCAGTTTACTCTCTCACACTTCATTCGCTCGCTTTCGAAATACTATATTCCGATTCACATGGACTGTGGATCAAGGTGAAGCGTCAAACGTGGCAGATGAATCGGCCAAAGTTGCAGAAGACCCAACAATGAGAATGGTAACGAGCATCACCGCCAGCAACGTGCATGTACTTTCTGCTTTAGGTTGCACTAACGTGGAAAGTTTTATTGTAATGCGATCAATATGCACAATGAGCCGGACTCTTGTTGAAGAGGCGCTTGCTCAACGTTGCGGTGAGAATGATGAGCTCGAGCAGCTCTACTCATTCGACCCTCGTAATATTTGCAACGCTTTTTTGAGAACTTTATTAGCACTTATGGGGCATTTCCTAAGTAAAGTTCTGTTTATATGATGGGCAATATTACCATCAGGTGAATAAAACCCATTCAAAGAAATATCTCATATTTATTAATTTTGTCGCTCTTGAATCGCATTCATATTTATGAATTTTCTTGCCTTTGAATCGTATTCTCAACCCCCGCAGCGCGCATTGCTAGGTCGTTTCAATTCAGTAGATTAATTCTGCAAATTTTCCTCGACATGTGCATGTCACAGTCCCAATCGAACTCCCTCAGGACTGACACGTAATCCAACTAGCATTTCCTTGCCCTAGGACGTGGTGCACCAACGTGACCTCACCGATGGCCTGAGTACATTCCAGGTACGATGGAAGGGAGTGCCTGCGTGTTCAGAGTCAGCCATCGACGCCAGGTGACGTGGGGTATTTTTGGGCGTCGAGGGTGCGCCGCGACGCCTGAGGGGTCGCGGTCCAACGGGTCGATAGAGCTCCCGCCGTTGCTCCATGAATATTTGATACAATTCCGCTCGCTGCTCGACCCTTATGCCCTTTTGGCCTCGCGAAGGACGTACAGATGCTGGGGTATGGAACAACACCCTTGAACTTCTTGCACTACACATACGCCTTGACTTTTCAATCCACGACATGCGGCAATTGATCATTTGTAGGGCGACAGACAATTTTTACCAGGGCTAGGAATTTTAACGTGATCGTCTGATACACTCATGACATAGGAAATTCAAACAATCGGCAACAATATTCATATTTGTTCGGATATTTTGGCCTATATGGAATGGCCAATTCTTCATCTCGAGGATGACACTGTATTTTTTTAATAATTTTGAAACCTGACTTTCAACAAATCAGCATTTGAATCATTATTATCAGAGACTCCCTTTCATCATACTAAGTTATAATTTTACGTTAATCGTGAAAAGGAAACGACCGATAATCTGGATAATCAAATCGTTTAGGTATTTACAACCTTGCTCAATATCTCGCCCAACGGTAATATTGCAGATGCAGAAATGGCATTTTTATTACCTATTAATTTCGCGAAATTTCATCATTCCCGAAGACGTTTCGTGAGCATCTGGAGGCCGAAGGTAATCCCATCCCAACGTTTATCTCATCCCGGAATCGTTCCCGAAGCGGGCGAATCCGACGGAGATTGACATTGCGATTAAATTTGTGCCGGGCTCCATTTGTAATTGGATATATTGCAGAAGCCAGGAGGCTCGATTACCCAAGTACAAAACGTGAAATTAGTTTTTAGATCCATTCTGCGAGGCCTCGTTGACTCGTTTTCTTTCACGACATCCCCTCGGCCTTTCCCCTCAATCAAGGACTTAAGAGGCTTGCAATTAACGGGAGTCGGGCAGATCCGCAATCCCACTTGACCTCACCCATCAATTAGAACGTCATGATATGATAGTGTGAACAGAATGTGTTTGGTTTGGACAATGTTTCCATCAGAAAATTGCGATAAAGCCATTTCTTCATCGGGGAAACGTATTTAGTTGTAAATCCGACAGGCGCGAGCGAGAAGTGGCCCGAATTCTCCAGAGGAGACGGTGCAATGCCATTTTGCAAGGGTCTTTCGCAAATCTCGCAACGAGGAAGCCCGATTTATCTCTTTGTGGCTGAAGAAAAGTGCCCCATCGTTGGGCTGTCTTTTACCGCCAAGTGATTATAAACAATTGCGAAGCCGAGCCGGCGTGTTTTATGGTCGAGAGGACTTCTGCAATAGTTGGAGCAAGTCATCTACTTTGATGCGGCGTTTTTTGACGTTCTAATACTCATCTGAGGAGATGAATGGATGTTGGTTGGCGTCGTATCACTTTCAGATTGGAAAAATAAAATTTTGGTATGAAATTTCCTACAAGTAATAACACTAAGGAACAATTTATAACATTTTTGTTGATTAAACACTCTAGAAAAAGCTATCAATTTCTTACTGTTTATAGGCATGAACCTACGACTTAAGACAGCCCCAAAGGAAGAAGTCGGAAGGTGTAAAATTACACTAGTGTAATTTATGGAAAAGAGGAAGTATAGGTGCATGAATTATGATTAACATATACAAGTTGCCCATTCTTCAAACATTTACTATTAGATTGCGCAAACATGCATTTTTCAACATTCCTTCCCCCAAACGTCAGCTCTCGAACAATAACTCGTCCGGACTTCCACTGCGGTTTGTTCCTTACAAATCTAATTTGTATCTGACGTGCACAAAG